>JARHVA010005182.1:0-267500 GCA_037957365.1 Torreya grandis | reverse complement strand
TATATTTTCATTACATGATGTAATGCTAATATATAGAGGGGTTATGCTATTGGAGGTATATTATATGATGAATGGGTATTTGAAAGTGTTATCAGGAGAAAATTCCCATTACTTGTACATGTGGGGATATGTAGATGGTTATGATTAGTAGAAACAAGATTTAACTATTGTGGGTTTACATAGTGATTAGGATTAGAATGATGTGGATGAGGATGGATTGGAGGTAATGTTAGTTGAAAGGGGTCAAATCTTATATCCAAGTGGGCACCCATTTCTAGGACCCACAAAAATATTCCATCCTTATTGGCAAAGAGATGTTTTTCATACATGACATCCAAATTAGTTTAGGAACCCATGGATTGATGTTAAGTTTTTCTTCAATTTTGATTTGGTGATGTAAGATATCTAGATAGATGTGATATGATACATTTGATATGATATTATACACTTAAAATAATATTTATATAAATGAAATTTGAGGATTTTTTTTATGGTTGATAATGATGGACTAAGCCAACACACTGAGTTTCAATGTAGGGCTAGGTTTGACTAGCTAAAGAGACAAGAAAATGTCATGAATGATCTTTGATATGGTTTTAACTTGATATTTTAGACTAGCTAAAGACTAATATGCTTTCTTAAGTTATATTATATGACTTTTTTGATTCGATTTGAATAGGTGAAATATAAAACAAGAATTTATTAGATCAATAATATCAAACTTAAATATGTGTATATGAAAGTAATCATAAGATGGTAATGCTTATAGGATTATTTCCAACATAAATTAAAGTGGGTGTATTATTTTAGACTTTGATATGATTAGGGGTGTTTACTCAATGAGTGGGGATGTAAAACTTAGGTTATATTCTAAGTGATTAAGTTAAACTTAGTTAAATTATAGGGTTGGGATATTGAGGTTGTAATAAGTGACCCGAAAAGGACAATAAAGTAGGGATGTAAGGTGAATATCATATAGGTGGATTATATGAAGGGATGCGTAGTTTTGGATATGATGTAGGTTGGTTATAATATGTTTTTACTATGACAAGGGGTGATGTATGACTAGGTATAACTTAAATGCTAACAAGATGATAATACTTAAGTAAAATTATAAATAAGAGGTTATATTACCTTAATGTCGACATGATCATGATTGAGTTCTATGGATATTGGGTTTAGTTTAGTAGAGTGAAAAGTCCTCAAAAAAGATGATGGGTTCTAGTAGGAAGATGAATTGTTCTAGATTAAACTAGTAGAGTGATAGGTGGGTTATAAGATGTTTTGACTATGATTAGGGTTGATGCATGACTAGGTATGACTTGAATGTTGATAATGTGATAGTCCTTGAGTAAAATTGGAAATAGGAGCGTATTTTACCCTAATATTAGTGTCATCATGATTTGGTTTGATGTATGTTGGGTTTGAGTTGACATAGTGACATTTTTATAAAAAATGATGGTAGGTTCCAAAAATAGTAGAGTGATGGGTGATAGTAGGAAGATGATGAACGTTAGATTAAACACAAAAAGTTATAGGCTAGGACTAGATATAAAATTAGGGAAGATAATCCCACTAGTAAATTTATATAAGGTACTAATACCATGTTAATAAATATATAAGGTGGATTGAGAGAGATAACATGGGTGTAATGATGCCAAGAAGACAAGATGTGTTTGACTAATAACCAAAGGGTAACTAGGATAAGACGTATGTGACAAAGGTTTACTAAATAAATAAGAGATGACTAAAGAGTAGGTTAAAGAGCGAATGATAATGGTAAATTAAAATATAGACAAATTTCAAGGTTATGACTAGGTCAAGGGATGACTAATACAAATATTGGATAGATTGAAATGATGAGGGGGATAATTAGGATTCTTAGTAACTATTGAGATAAGGTTAGGACTATGGATTTTGACTAGATATTTTATGATGGGTTATGACTAAGGTGAGTTATACAATGTGTGTAAATAAAGGTCAAGGCAAAGGACAAGATTTGAATAGTATAAGAGTTTATGATGGTATATAAGATTAAGACTAGGTAATGAATGACAAGAATATGATATGGGTGATGAAGGGTGATGAGGGGTGAAATGGGAAAGACATGAAAAGATTATAAGTAATTATAGGATATGATAAATGATGATGGGTATAAAATAGGATAATACAAGATGATGATGGTGGAAAAGTGATGATTAATTTGTGATGAGAGGTATATGTTTGACCTAGGGGATAAGCTTAACTAAGGGATTAGGTTTATGTGTTTGTTTAAATGGGGTTATGAAAAAAATATAGGTGTCAACAACACACAAAAAAATCAAATAATCCATAATCCTAATACTAGTGACTAACATTTATGTGTGGTTCAACACCCATCCCACTTAAGGACTCATTGGGAGTGATGCTAGATTGGCCTCCCAACACACACTCAAATTTTGATCATGGTGAGTGATCTTAGGGGATGATAATGTCCCTTAACTTTGATTCCTATTGCAACTAAAAGGTATTTTTATAGGTTTACACAAGCTCACTAAAAGATTCCCTAATATATGCTAGGTATGGTGGGTCCTAGGTTTGTGTAGGGTGATATATAACTAATTTATATATTAAAGATAAAACACCCCTTACTCCATTAAAACATTTATTGTTAACTATGTTTAATCAAACAATGATAGTTTTCCCTAATATTTATACTCTGTAAGAACATAGAGTATGATCTAATGTGCGGTGATGAAATCCAAATCACCGAACCCTAATGACTATGGAAAGTGCATGGGGATGAATTACACATCATGTTCCACACTAAAAAATGGGAAGTTTTATCATTTATTTTTTATCATCCAATATTTTTTTCTAAGGAGGCAAGGAGTAGAGCATACATAACCTTAAACTTCAAGAAACAAATAAACAACCAAAATATTAATTAACTGATTACTTAAGTGTGACTAAAAATCAAGGCAATAAATTAATCTCATCATCTCAAAATAAGTATTTTAACTAATTTTTAGACCAATTGACATACATGTTAAAGAGGTTATTAGTTTAATTCAATTGGCCTTTAATGAATTATCCTATCAATCAAACATGTTAGTAGTGTTAATATAGCAATATTGAAATGTAAAATGTATAAAATAAGTTATTATTGAAAAGCATAATTTATATCATAATAAAAATACATTTTCAAAGTTCAAAGAAACTTATAATTCCTAAAAAAACTATTAAACATGTTAATTATTAGTAACAATTTCATTAAAAATATACAGTAGTATACCTAAACAAAAAATTTAATCAATTATGCAAAGCCACTAGTCCACTCAATGAAGCCACTAATTATGATTCTAATAAGTAATTTTTTTTTGAAATGCCTATATAGACCAAAAGCACACACCAAATAGTGATAATATTAACCCTAACAAATTTATATACGTGTATATTTGATTGGATAGTGATCAAAATTAATAAAAATATGAAAAATGCTTCTAGGCATATGAAGCCATGACTTGGATCAACAAAGCCATGTTTTATGAATTATGTTAATAGAAATTTATTTTAGACATATAAAATAGAGTTATATTACACATAAAAAGATAAAACAAATTTATAAACAAAAATAAGTGATTTTATGAAATTTAAGGTAGTCAAATAGGAAAAAATAGTTATATGATAGAGATTATAAGCCTTTTAAAAATAGTAGAGAACCAAAAGACAACTCCTAGTTAGAGTAACAAAACTACATTTCAGTTCAACAAAATCCCTAATTTTGAAAATTTTAGTAGTGGCTTTATACTACCAATCTAGATTTATTAATTCAAAATCATGATTAGAATAAACAAAATCATATTTTTACATTCAAAATTACTTAATTTGATGATATGATATCAGTGGTTATGTAGATATATTAAAAAAACACACATAATTAAAAAAAAGTTTTTAATGTTAAAAATATTGATATTTTTGAAATAAGATATTAACATGTTTATTTTAATTTAAAATAAATTATGAAATCCAAGGATATTTGGTAGTTTGAAATCCTAGTCAAGACAAGGTCACAGCTACCATAGGCAAAGTCGCTATTATACATGATAAAACTATTGATTATATGTAGGTGTAATTTTCACCTATATATTCAAGTTTTGGGCTAGTGAATCCTCTTAAAACGGTACCTAAAAGCCTATTCAATCATAAAATACACTCAATAAGAAATATTTACATGGATTTCTCCCACTGTGGTTGACAAAATGTATTGCATGAATTTGGACAAACGATTCAAATGCAATAAAACACATTGAATCAATATAAATTCAAACTAATACCTTTGACTAGACAAGGAATGTAAAATGGATGAAAATAAATATAAAAATAAACTAATTATACTACCATTTCCACTTTTAATGGAAACCTTTATGGGCAATTCTAGTTTAGCTCCCAATGATAGTTGTCCTTGATATGTATACTCCACTGGAGGAGTATGGTCTAATGTGTGGTGGTGAAATAAATATCATTGATATCTAATGACTATGTAAATTTTATGGGGATCCATTACCCATCACATTTCACCCTATAAATAAAAAAATAGGAAGGTTTATCAATTTCTTTATCCTTCAGGAATCATTACTAAGGATGTAAGGATGATAGCATACACAAACTTAGCCTTCATTAAATAAACAAGTAACCAAAAGATTAATTAAAATATTTTAAGTGTGATTGACAATAAAGGTAATAAACTAATCAAAATGTCTCAAAATAATTCTTTTAACCACTTCTTGGATTGATCGACCTACACATCAAAGAGGTTAGTAGTATAATTTAATTGGCCTTCGACTGATCATCCTAACAATAAAAGAGTTTAGTAGTTTTAATGTGGTAATCTTGAATGGTATAACCTACAAACAAGTTATTATTCAAAACCTAAGTTTTTATTAGAACAAAACTATATTTTCATAGGCCAAATCCACTTCTAATCCCTATAAACAATAAAAAATGTTAATTATTAGTATCAATTTCATTAAAAATACATATTGTTATACCTAAAAAAAATCTATAGTCAACTCTACAAATCCATTGGTATACTCAACGAAGCTATTTATTATGATTTTAAAAATTAGTATCTTTATGAAAAGCTTGCACATACGAAAAACACACACCAAACAGTGCTAGAAACAACCCTAATAGAGTTATATAGAGGGATAGTTGATAGGCTAGTAATTAAAATTAAAAAAATACTAAAATTATTTATGGTATACAAAATCATGACTTGGATCAACAGTTTTATGTTTTACAAAGTGTGTGTGTGTGTGTGTGTGTGTGTGTGTGTGTGTGTGTGTGTGTGTGTGTGTGTGTGTGTGTGTGTGTGTTTGTGTGTGTTTTCACTCATAATCATTTAAAATCCTTACAGCTTCATTACCCAAATTTCTAAACTAGTTATATATACCCAGTTGAACCCTAAGAGGGTTTGTACTATTGACTAGGTATATTTATATATTCTATATCAAGAAATAATTATTTTAAATAATTGTGGGTTTCTATATGCCCCTAAAACAGACAAAATATATATTTAAGGTACAAAATTTAAAACCCAAAATTTTTAATCATAAATAAACCTCAGCTCTATATATAAATTTATCAAATATAGGTCTCAACATCCATTAGAATAGGATTTAAAAAATAAACACAACACAAAACTCACTCATCCCTAACAGGTTTTTACCCAAATTCTATTTTTCATACCAAGAGTTTCAAACTATGGCTGCTTTACTAGGGTTTAGGTTATATGATGGGATCTATGGATGGTTGAGCTACGCATAAGGCCCATCATTTAACCCTATAAAATAGTTTAAAAACAATAATAAACTAAAGCCATAAATATTTGATTACTAGAATCATCATAACCAACATATGAATTTTAAACCAAAACTGACTTGGTAATGAAACCTCTAATGCCAATGCCAAATATTCAAATTTTTCTTCCCCTAGTAGCTCGATTCGTCTCTCTAATGTTTTATCTGCCAACCATCATATGCCATGCCCTTATTGGCATCCTACCCTTTATTTTATTCTCCTCATGTAGACACTATAAATTTACACCATTTTATTATGAATAAATGTTTTTGACCCCTTCCCCATCTTTTTTATGTTAGTTAATATAGCTTTACCATTTACCATCTTACGTTATGTAATTAATCTTATTAATTACCATTTTGTGTAAGTAACTAGTTAACCATCCCTAAATCTAGTAAAATCTCCCTAAGTTTATTAGAGGTAAGTTATTTTAACCCCTTAACAACATATCCCCAACTGAGTCTTGTTATAAACCAACCTAGACTTAGTTTAATCCCATAAATTTGAGTTGTTGGAATAAATAAGTTAAACTTGGATTAGATTGACACCAATCCTCATGATTGTCATTGATATTTATAGGATCTATATCAGCTTATCCTCAATCTATTTTTAGGTTGAGGGATCCTTAATTTCTATAGTGTAATGTTGAATAAATTCCTGTAAAGTATTGTGGAAGAATTCCACCCCTATTTCATACCATCCACACTCAATCCAAGGTTAAGCACATCCTTGTCAATGAGATATTTTTATAAAACACAAGAAGATTTTTTAGAGGTATACATGTTGTATTTTTAAGTGTGTTATGATTCTTATGTTGTCCATTTATATTCTATTTACTGCTTTGAGAATTTTTAGATAGTCAATAACTAGTCTTTGAATCATTTATAATCTCCTAAATACCACCTATAGGACTCATTCTGAGTTTTCAATATCCACTCTAAAGATTGGCAATGACTACTTATACTGATTGACATGGACTACATAATTGATACTGATATTGAGATGATTGATATCAATACTTATGTTTTTATTTATGTCTTCAACTTGAGACTATTTTGGTATCTTAAGTGTTTCTAATTTTCCAAATCTATGTCTTGAAATCATGCATTTTTATTGGTAGCTGACCTTGCCTAGAATTGTACATGGTGTGGTTTTAATACATGACTTACACATAATTCCTCAACCATTATTTATCAATCATAGTGACATATATTTTAAGATAGGACTTTGTGTGATCATCTTTTCCCCAACTCTAGAAGCCATCACTAAAAAACTAGAATTAATTCAATAATAAGAAGATTTATTTTGATAATATATATAGTAGATTGATTTATTTCATTTCAATATCTTATATTATCACATGCTTTATTTTAATTTATATCATTATATTACCCATTTTATTATATAAAATAATGGATGGACATCCCTCTAAGGAAGTGTACCACTTCCTAGAACTGATCTAGTATCAGAAAGTCCACTCATCTATCTTATTATTCCAATCTTGTCCAAGTTGTATCTTGTGTGTAACTAGTCCTTCCTAGCAAAAAAGGAGCTCCCACCTCATTGGATTTATGGTGTGCATTCCCTTTAAATCCCCATATTATGTGTCTATTTCCCAACCTATTATGACTACTTATATTGGTGATTCATTTTCATAACCATTTTCTACTCCATTCCCTACCTATCAACACCCATAAAAAATGTCTTAGTGGGTATTCCTCAATATAATACCTAGCTTGACCTTATGAACATAATTATGAATAGGATGGTAAATCTAAAATTATCTAACTCTAGACAGATAAGTATGCTCACATATGAGAAAATTTTCAATGGACCCATTAATCTAGATGTCCCTATTAGGCAATGCCCCTCACATTGGGAACTTCTAAAATTTATGAAATTTCAAAACAAAGAAGAACCTCAATAACACATTAGAATGTTTAGACATGATTTTTATACCATATCTCATGACAACACTCTCTTCCTAAGGATGTTTCCCATGTCATTAGTTAGACCAGCATTAGATTGTTACAACTCTATCCCTCAACACTCCTTGTTCTCTTTTGGGCAACTAGCCCAAATATGTTTAGAACACTTTTCCATTAACATCATAATTAAAGTGACCATAACCAATTCTATGTCATTAGATAATTTAATGATGAATCCATTACTAATTTTTTAGCTAGGTGGAAAAGTCTTATAAACCAACTTACTTTCTCCCTTCCTTAACCAGAATTAATTGAATTATTTTTGAGATTGTTTACGAAGCATATCTTGTCAACATTACAAGTTTAATCATTTAATGCTTTTGATGAATCCTTTTCCATGTCTCATAAATTAAAAATATGATCCTTACAAGAAATAAAGGTAAAGTTATGTAATAACAAATTCAAATACGATCCCTCTAAATGGATTAACAATACCAAAAATAAAGGCATTATTAATGTTTTTATCTTGAAATCAACACCTTCATAGACAAAGATCCAATCCAAACCCTCTACCTCCCAAATGCAACCAAAAAAACCTTTAACACAATTTTCTCCTTAGAAATACACACCCTTAGGGGAGTCTTATGCTTCTAGTTTATACAAGATATTAAAATCTTCTAGCATTGATCTTCTTCCAGTTAGACCCCTCAACAATTCTCTACCAAGCCTACTTGGTTAAAATAAAATGACTTATGTAATTATCATCATGTACCTGGTCATGATGTTAATATATGTTGATACTTCAAAGGTATATTTCAAAACCTTATCAACCAAGGGGAATTATAGCTAGATATTCTTAATGTTTCTCTTAATCAATCTATAGATATCTCTAGGCAACTATTTCCTAACCATCCTTCTACGTCTACTTTTGTATAGGCAAACTCAAGATACACCTTAGATTATTAGATCCATGTGATAAGTATGATCCATGATCAAATTATTCTTAAATAAGTTGATAGTGTTTATGAATCCTAGAATCCTATATTTCCTTATAAGAGATATCTTTGAACCATCTGAGCTAGCTAGATTTGTTCCTAATGTTCACTCAGGTTTTTTGAATCTCATTATTTAGGATCCTCTTGAGGAAATGTTACCTATCCCTATTCAAAGTAATCAACAAAAAACAAAGGATGAGAAAGCTATCAAGGAGAATATTTGTTTGGATGTCCTACAAGATACACAAGTTATTCCTTTAGTCACTTTTGCACCTTCACATAGCATACGCATTCCCTCTAGATCACTCCCTCTTGAGATGTCTACTACATTACATCAACCAACTCCAAAACTAGCTTCCCTTTTATCTTAAGATGACTCAAATCTTGGAAAAAGAGAAACTAAGAGAAATTTTTCAATAAGTGGAAACCAAAACCTTAGCATATCATGAGTTACATCCTTAAAACAACTACCAATAATAATTGATCTCCCTAAAGAGGATATCCCTACTAATTGTAACTAGATTTGAAAAGGGAAAATGGTTCTACCACCAATTCAAACTAGAGTATCTATATTAGGGCATTATCCTTCTATGAGACCAAAGGACACCATTATAAAATCCTATTTTAAGAAGAATATACTAGTACAAAGGGATATTCCCATAATAATAATGCAAATACATAATCCCTTAAATCCTTATTATCCTCAAAATCTTGGTGTAAGGTCTTATTTCAAGAATAAAGTATCTTTTGTGGTAAATATTCAAATAATCAATGCAAGGAATCAAGACATGAAAATAAATGCAACCTCCATTCCAATTTCTTAAAAGGTCAAAAAATCTAACCAAGATCCATTATGGGGGTCTTACTCTAAGATTCTTGATCAAATCCTTCAAGCATCCCTTATCACACTACCACCTATAAAACTTGTTAACCCCCATATTCAAAAATTGGCATGGCATCAAGAAAGGAAGAAATACACTTACCATCTAATAGTAGGATATGATACCAAAAGTTGTAATGCACTGAAAGCTATAGTCCAAAATCTATTAGAAGAGGATGATATTTTATTAGAATAATTTGGTCATGATTACCCTCATAATTAAACTACTAAAGTCATGACCTATTGGGGAACTAGCATATTACCAAGAGTGTTAGCATGATCTTTGAGGGAAGATGGAACCTCTAATGAAACTCAATATCAACCCCTCGTAAACCCTATATATTTGGATGTTTTAAGAAACATGAAAAACTTACCATTATTTCAAATAGATGCATTACACATAGCCACTCAATCCTAAACCTAGGGTCATAAAACCCAAAATCCTAACAAATCCAAGGTGACTATTGTAAAATATCCTCCTTATTCCATAGACAATCCTACAATACCTCTCCTAGAATGTAAGGTTTCTATTTTAGGGAAAGAATAAAATAATAATTCATCAAATTTGATATAGATATCGATTCTAAAACAAGTCCACCAGCTGATAGCTAAGATGTCTTTGTATGAAACTATCAAAAATTCTCCACAATACTGTGAATCTATAATAGAGGCATTGTAGGCCACCTAGATACAATGAGATGAACCATAGCCTCTATCAAATTTCATTGGATCCTTATATAAGTCATTGTCTATCATATTTAATTATTTTAAAATATCTCCATTACAAACTAATGACAAGGACCCACCATTATTTATCACTACCTAAGTTAATCAAACATGGATCAAAAGAGTTATGAATGACAATGGATCCAATATAAATATTGTCTCCTTGCACACTTTTAGGAAACTCTAGCTACAAGAAACTATTCTATCTCAATCTCTATCTATCCTATGATCATTTAATTATATTGTTTCCCTTATGTTAGGAATAGACATCATCCTCATACAATTAGATAGACATAACCTCCAAGATTTATTTTATGTGATAGAGGTGGAATTTCAATATAACATCTTACTAAGATGTCCTTGGATACACACTATGTGTTATGTTTCCTCCCCCTTGCAAAGATGTCTTAAATTTGAGTATGAGGGTAAGATCCATGTTATCCTAGTATATCCACATCCATTCAAGACATCTAACTTGAATTATTAGCTTAATGATGTCTTGATACCCCTAAATAACTCAAGTCCACTATATCTAGGGGAAACATCTACTATCTCTACTATACCTTCATCCTGTATCCTAGATGTAAACACTTTTGAATAATCATTCAAATAAATCTTTGTAGGGGAATATTAGTTATTAACCCATAGCACCTTATCAACCCCTCAGGAATATGGACATCCTAATCAATAGTGTACTTACCAACCCAACCTAGGAGACATTATCCTCTTCATACCCCCTCACCTCCAAATGCTCTTAACCTATGGAGGAATTGACCAAACCCCTTTATATAGGTAAAGTAAAATGCATACCAAACCTTTCACATCTAACTTTTCCTTTCTTGATAAACCACACTACACAAAGCTATCTATGATGATGTGTTTGGAAATGATTTGGCCTAGTTAATTATGAAGAATAACCTCATGAGGTTACAATAAATGACCTTAGAAAACCACATGAGAAACATGGTCTCAATTTCAATAAAACTCTTGAAGTTAATGACAATTTCACTTTGATGTCCTATATCCCTATGGATGTGGATGATAAAACTCCCTCATCCCCTCTTAGTTCTCCTATGGAAATCAATTACACCATTTTCATCCCACCTAATTTTTATTATTATTACCATTCACTTGAAATCTCTAACTTATCAAAGTAACAAGAAAATAGTATCCCTTTCTATAGTTTCTCTTGACCTAATAGATAAATATTCTCCCTTGATCCATGTAATGGAATGTCAAGATGATAACTCCATTTTAACATATTTAGGGGAAGGATATTTATATATAAATAATATCATGCCATTTAAGTTTCTTCATCTTTTAAACAAGGTTATAATTGATATTAACATAAGGACACTTGAGATCTCATGAAATATTTAGCTAACTCAATCCTTCGATTTTCAAGAACAACAAGATTTCATAGCATTTCTTACAAATAATATCCAATAATTTTCTTTGTCTTATAGTTATATTTCAAGAATTGACCTACCTATAGTCATCCATAACATTTTTACCATTCTTGAAGTTAAGATAGTAAGTCAAAAGCTTTGTAAGATGCATCCTCACATAGTGATTCTTCTCAAAGAAGAATTATATTGGTTTCTATCTATTAACTTTATCCAACCCATCAATTATCTTCAATAGGTATCTATCATAGTTCCTATCACAAAACCCATAGGGGGACTATGCCTTTGTACCAACTTTCATGACCTTAACATTGATTGTCCAAAGGATGATTTTCCCCTTCCTAACATAGACCAGATCATGGATCTCACTATAGGACATGAGATGTTATCACTCATGGGCATATTTTTTGGTTATAATCAGATCCTTATTTCCATAGAAAATCAGCATAAAACCTCTTTTATTACTCCATGGGGGAATTTTTTTTATAGAATCATGTCTTTTAGTTTAAAGAATGTAGAAGAAACTTATTATCATTCCATGACCTATTTTTTCCATGATTTAATTTATAAAATAATTTAATATTATGTGTATGATCTTCTTGGTAAGTCCAGGTATCGTAAGGGTCACTTATCTATCCTTCAGGAAATCTTCACTCATTTGATCCAATATCAGGTTCATCTTAACCCCAAAAAGTGTGTCTTTGGGGTTTTATTAGGAAATATTTTGGGCTTTATCATTTCCATTAGGGTAATTGAGGTTGATCATGATAATATTAAATCTATTGTCCATATTCCACCTCCTTCCAACCTCAATCAACTTCATATTTTATAATGGAAACTATAGTCTATTCACCACTTTATTTCACAATTTTTTGACTGATGTTAACTATTACATTGCCTTATTAAGAAATACACTTAGTTTATATGGGTTTCTAATTTTCAGGTAGCCTTTGCTAATATTAAGATGTATCTCTTATCTCCCTTATCCTTATTCTACCAAGATAGGACAAACCTAGTTACTCTTATATCTCAACTAGGGACCATGTTTGGGTGTCATGCGTACACATAGAGATGAGTAGTATAGAGAGAAATAAATTTATTATATAATTTGTAATTTGGTTAAATATGAGACTCATTACATGTGTGTTGAAATACTATGTTTAGCCTTAGTATTTATGGATTCTAAACTTTACCACTATTTTCTTAATAACAAGACCTATGTGATTACCAATAATAATCCTATTAAGTCATGCATTTAAAACCCTATCAGAATTAATGAATGGAAATAGGGATTATGATTCTTTCCATGTTTGATCTTGAGTTCCTTAACTATAAGTTAATTAAGGGGTATATCATTACTAATTAGTTAATAGAGTCACCCCTTGATGATAATCTCCCATCTAGTTATAAATTCCTTAATGAATCTATAGCTTCCATATCCCAGGGAGATCTCAAATATTAGATGATGTTGTTATATAATGGATCTAATTGAGAATGTAAAGGGGAGAAGGTATTATTCTAATACCACCTAAATTAATTCCTATCTCGTTATATTTTAATCTTGATTTTAACTTCACTACTAATATGGTAGAATATGAATCCCTAATTACAAGTCTCCAAATAACTTTTATTCTTGGTATTAAGTCACTTCATATTTTTGTGGACTCTTAGCTAGTAGTCAATCCAATAATTAGCATATATCAGTGCAAGAATAACATCCTCCAGAGGTTTAAGATATTATCAAGGTAGTTATTATCCATCCTTAACTACTATGTCATCTAGACCACTCCTCGATCAACCATTAAGTTCTTTGATACCATGGCTTCCTTGGCCTCCTTTATCCTATCTTACTCCTAAGAATCTAAATTATTTGTCCTTATTCACAAGGTCAATCAAACTTATTAAACAAAAAATGATCTTATTTATATCTATATTATAGAGGAAAACCACTTAGATCTGTGGTACATAAAAACATTTGATTATTTGTCTAAAGGTATCATTCCTTTAGATTTATCCAAAAATGATAAGCATGTTTTTAGTAGCAAAATTATTGATATGTAATACTAGGGGTATAATTTATAAGTGAGGATTTCATGGTATTCTTATTCATTGTCACCAAAATTCTAAAGTAAATATTGTGATCAAATAAACTCATGATGGAATATATAGTGGTCATTTCAGTTGTTTAACTATTGCTAAGAATATTGTGCAAATAGGTTACTATTGGCCCATGATGAATCAAGACTGTTGTGAGTAGGTCAAGAAATGTGTGAAGTGTAAACAACATGCCAACTTATCCCATATCCATAATCATGCATTATAAGTAGCCAATAATTTTTGGCCTTTCTCCCAATAGGGTTTAGACCTTATAGGGTAGATTAATCCTAAATCTCCCTAGACACATAGCTTTATCATTATTGCTATTGAATATTTCACTAAATGGGTAGAATCCATTCCCCTTATTTTGACCAAGTTAGATAATATAGTTGATTTTATTAATCATCACATCATATGTCATTTTTGTGTCCCACATAAAATCATTATAGATAATGTCTTTTAAGAATAAGCAAGTCCAAAATTTGTGTGGTTCCTTTGACATTAAACTATGTTTCTCATCAGCTTATTATCCACAAACCAATGGACAAGACAAAACATCAAAAAAAACCCTTATCAAGATGTTAACCAAAATGGTTAATGAGTGTAGAAAGGATTGGCATCTTTGCATACCTTTTGTTATGTGGACTTATCAAACTAGTATTCAAACACCTATAGGGGCTACCCCTTTTTCTTTGGTCTATGGTACTGAAGTGGTTCTCTCTCTAGAATTCCAAATTCCTTCCCTTTAGATCTCTCTTAAGAATATCATTTCTAAAGATGATTATTGTCAAGAATGTTTAGCACAAATGGAAATTTTAGATGAGCATTAAACCATAACCCTTGATCACATTCATATACATAAATAATGAATAAATTATGCATATAGTCAACATTTAAAGGAATGAGAATTTAATATTGGTAACCTTGTGCTTAAATAAAATTAACATGTCAAAAATATGGAAAGAAGTAAATAAGGAAAGCTTGCTCCAAATTATCTTGGACCCTATATTATCACTCATAAATATGGATATGGGGATTTTCATCTGGCCTCTTTTGACATAAAACAAGAATATGAGCCTCTTAATGCTTTTCATTTGTGTCCTTTCTCTGTTAATGATCCTATTACAAGCTTCAATCAACATAAGTTATCTTAAAATCTTAATCCCTATCTTTAAACCTACCTATAATGATCAAGAATCATGTGGATTTATGGAAAGTATACCCATTTTATCCTTAAATATAAACACTATAGATCTATTCATAGCATATGCTCATGGATTATCTCCACCCAAAATAGAGTGGAGTTCCAAATCAATATTTCCTAAACAAACCTTCATGTTAAAATCTTATTTCAAAGGAATAACACATTGCCTTTTTTCATGGTTTATGCAAATACCTTTGGTTGCCTTAAGTATAATCCATGGAAAAAAGGTTATTTTGGGATACAAAATCAAGAAAATATTAAAGGGGTAGATTGATCCCTCGAAGGACAACTTTTATCAAAATCAAGAAAAAAACAAAGTTATAGACTGATCCCTTGAAGGATAGTTTTTTAAACACACACACACACACACACACACACACACACACACACACACACACACACACACACACACACACATAAATACATACATATAGCATGTAGACCTCTTCCTTGAAGGATGGCTATGTGCCCATGATTTAGGAGACTTCCCACACTGACCATTTTCCTATTAAAATCAAATCATGTAAAAATCTATATAATCAAACTTATATCCCATGAGAGCTTCCTACATTGATCAACATTCATAAAATTATATAATTCTTGCATTGATTAGTCTACATGTGCCCATGGATTATTTTAAGGTTAAATATCATAGAAACATAAAACAAAAAGTGTATTCCCAAAGATTTAAGTTTTTCCCCATTTCATGCAAACATAAAAATCCCCTTTTCAAACCAAATATGTATTAATTTAGGTGACAAGAGATTGTTAATTATTTTCATCAACATTGGATAAAAGGGCATAAATTACAAATAAATAAGAGGGCTATATTTGGTTGGGGTCCAAGACAATTATGAGTGACGCATCCTTGATTTGTGAATACATAAGCTATTTTTCTATATATAAACATTTAAGTTCTTATAAAATTATAACATAATCCATAATTAACCATGATATAAAATCCCATCCATATAGTCTAATGGGTATAATCAAAATTGAAAAGCCATATGAACACCATGCATGTAATATAAAATCCATAAACATGGACATCATAAGTTAGTGCATTCTATAAAATCCATAATCCATAATAAATCAATTAAAACACATGCATAGAAATCTATAATCAATATAACAATCTAAAGCCATTGCACATGATCTAAGCATCATAATAATTGTAAACACTATATAATCAATATAATCCATGATATAAATAACTCAAATACCATCTAAACATAATCCGCATAATCTAAATCCATAATTGCATAACATAAACTCATTTAATAAATGTGTATAACATATGCTCATGAATCTCTATATCTATAAAATCAAGTATATGTCATAAAAATGTCATAATATATAATATTTATAAAGCCAATCCATATAGTTAGTCATAGATATGACTACTTGGTGAATTAGATCTGGGTTAGGTAGATATCCACTCTACCTCATCCATTGTCACCTCCATCTCCTCTCCCATCTCTCCTATCTCTCCTTTATGGTACACTCCTTGCACTAGTTGTGGTAGTGTAAGCCCATCATGGAGTTTAACCCTACATAGATATGTGACTAACATATTTAAGAGCCTCTTTTAATCACTCTATAACAATTAACTCATAATATTGGAGGTTTGCTACCACATCTTGATACCTATCCATGCTCACAGTACTTGAAGGCCCCATCCTCCAACCCTTCCTCCTCCCCTAGTAGTAGATCCTAATACTACTCCTCTTACAACCCATAATAGTACTCTAATCCTCTCATTATTCTTTTGATACCTATCCCATGATTTTTATCCCTCATCATAACTCTATTTTAATGAATCATAACACCTCTATATCTTTATCAACCTAACTTATAACCAGTCCCACTCAAATACAACTCTATAATACTATGCCTAGGCCACATCCCTCTCCCCTATCATAGCCTATAAGTTTATATACCCTTCCCCATCTCCTCTTATGCCCTCCACATCTCTTATATCTCATTTATTTTTCATGACCCTCTCATGTCCACTACCATGTTGTTCCATCCACCACAATAAATATTTATCTATAACTCTGACATCATCTATATATGTTTCTTCTATCTCCACTAAAAGTTATATATTTGTAACTTGTGGCTCAAATAGATCCCTATACAAGTCATCCCTCATGTATAACTTAGGTTCCTTAGGTATATGTTGATGCAACATAAACTATCATTGCACATGCCTAAATTGAAATAGTTCCACATGTTGTGTGTTTCACCCTCACAACCACCTCACATGATTCCCTACTATCAAATCCAAATCCATCCCTAACAATGTTGAAAACTTGGAATATGGCCTCCATATCACTCCATCCTCCTTCACCTCCTCTAATGCCTATCTATAATAGTCTAAGTCATGAACTCTATTATCTCAATGTAGATGGGCAAAGTCATCCCTCCAACATGGAAACCCTACACTAAATACAAACTAGTGCCATCCTATCCATGGTAGCCATAGTGGTTACACCACTCATATGTACTCATATGCCCAACATTATAAAACATATGTGACATTGATTTTATAATTTTGATATGTCATCCATCCCCATAACTCCTTATATATATATATATGTGAAAGTAATGTAAGATCCCATGTAAATACTATCTGATGCTCCTACATGTTAGCTAACACACCTATTAGGGTCCATGAGAATCTCCCTCCACTAGAATTAGGCAATTCATAATAGGAAATAGATATCATCATTATCATGACCACCTATCTCCTATCCCTATCCTAATCATATAAAGCCTCAATGTTAAAGCTTCTTACTATAAATACAATATTTACAAAATCATCCCCATATAATCATGTCAGTGTTGTTACCCATCCTCTCCCATCCACTAGTGTAATCTCTTCTCCCTACACTAGTAATATTAGTATCTTATAAATATCCTCCAAAGTCATGGTTATCTCTCTTTTTAGTAGACAAAATATCTCTAAATCTATATCCCATCACTCTAACAACTCCACCATTAGATTTTAATCCTAGTTTACTTAGTGATAGTGGCATATTCCTTATAAACTAAATACCTTGATATGATCCCAATCTATATCTCTCATCACCTCTCATCAATGCTTCAATAATGGTGGAACTTGATGTCACATGATTGGTAATATGCATACCTATAATCCCATCAACCCCGTAGATTTATTTATTTTTATAACCACTATTACTATCTACTAATTTTTTTTACCCCATAATAATCAACATTGACCCTTAAGGCATTGACACTTATTGGTCCATGATCATCATTGATCCATCATCGATTGATGGTTAATCATAAAGGAATTGAGATTGATCCACTATGGATCAGTTTTGACCCATGATAAACCCTTATAATTCAAACCCTAACTAAACTAGGTAAAATATGCAAAAAAATCATGAAAACACCAAAAACACTTTATCCCTACCTCATCATGATATCATCACCATTAATGACCACTCCCACTAGCCTCCACCATGTATATCTCTTTCAAATGTGTTTACATGTGTCAGTTTCTTAGCTCTCACTCAAATTTTCCTAATTGAAAAATTAGTATCAAAGACATTCCATTGCCTATTTATAGTCATTTAGGATCAACATCGATTCATTTGTGATTGATGTTGATTCTCTTTTAGTCAATATTGATCCATTAGAGAAATGTCAATTTGGTCCATTTTGGGTCCCTTGCACTACTTGTAAATCTATTAAATTTTTATAGCCCTATTTTAAGGCCACTCAAGTAATCCTTTGTTACAAATATCCTATCCTTTGTTACACATCATTACTAGCTTATGGACATAAACCCCTTGATGGTCCCCTAGACTTTGAGAGGTCTACATTCATTTTTGTGTCTATCCACTATGGATATTAAAAATGTACCTTATCTTGAGTGGAAGTGTCCCTAGGTATTGCACATATACCAATCACACTAGATGATTTTGTCATCCCATACTATCCTTTGTCCTCTTGTTTTCCTTTAATAAAGCCTACATGTTCATGGTTTTGGAAATCAATTCCTTGTTTTCCTTAGGGCATTGTTGTTCAAATGTCCTTCTTTTTAGTGCATAATTTTATTTCATGTTTATCCTTATATATTCACTACTCATTTTATATCTAACCTATCCATTAACACCTCATTTTTAAACCCATATCTCCTCATCATCTTTCATTGACTCTCAATTTAAGGTGGGATACCTCCTAACATTAAACCTAGGCAATTATACCCATCATAGTTTTTGTCTCATAGAAACTATTGGCTAGATATTTTTCATGTAGTCAAAATTTACCTAGGTAGTTATGGGATTAAATCCCCTTCATTTAATGGTGAATATCCTATGCAAATATTTCTATCTATCTCTAATTACTTACAACTTATAGTTATTCATAGAGTATACAAATTATGTGTAGTTTATTTTAATTGAGGGTATTAATTTAATCACTTTGTTCATGAACCATAATAAAGGGACCTTACAACAAGTAAGTATCTAGTTTTGTAAATGTGAATGGGGTTTCAGATAGACTGAAGAATAGGTTAAAACTAGAATGCTTGAGAAAGGAAATAAACACGAGAAATGCACTTCACAATAAATAGTTTTACTGAGTTTATTGTATATGAGAAAATAAATAAACATATAGTTGTGATAAAATTTTTAACTAATGATCAAGAAAGTATTGAGTTTAATTTGGATAAATAGATAACACAAAGTTTACCATTTTATCTTCATAGAATGCACATAATGATTCCCATAGACACAAAGTTCTCCAAAAAACAATCATCTTTCTTATTCAATTTTAGTAACCTTCATACAAAATAATATAATTATCTTAAACATAAAGTTTTGGATTTATTAAACTCTTTTTATAATGGTTATAATTTATTTATTCCAAAATTTCTTATTCCTTAGGCACACAGGCCTGTACTTATATTTATACAAAAACTAATGTCAAAGATAAAAATGAGTTAACTTCTCTAATTCCCATGTGATACACAAAAATATGAAGATTTTTGAGTGGAACCTTCCTTGAATTTATCTTCTATGGCATGTAATATTTGATGACAAGTGGTGATATCTAGACTTCTTGTTTGGGTCAATCACTAACTCTTTACATGTTACATAGAAGTAGATCTTGTAATCTATTTTTACAAAATAACTTTAAGTAATGGAATTTTGGCCAAATTACTTAAGTAGTTTAGCTTTACAAAATAATTTTAATTTAAAAATAAATTATTCAATGACATTTCTTTACAAAGTAATTACTTGAAACAAGACTATTCAAAGTACATTTGAAAATAAAAGAAGAATAGTGAGGAAGAAGAAATGAGGAAGTCTCCATTTTGAACTTGAGAAAAATATCTAATATAATTCATGAACATGTTCTCTATATTTCTCCCTATATTTTATGTGTTGATACATCATCAGTTGTATGGTACATCATTAGGTTTAGCAAGTGCCCATCTTTCTATTTTAAATCTTAGCATTTTCTTCTCTAATCTCCTATAATGAGATTTTATCTTTTCAATCCTTAGCTCAAATATTTTTATATTTTATTAATATTTAATCAAATCCTTTGATAGATTTGGCTATGAAAGGAGCTGTAGCTTTGTCTATCTATTGCTTGAATTATTCATATAACTGCTCAGATATCCTTGGAACATTATCGAACTAGATACTAGTAAGACCATATAAGGAATCTTCCAGATTTGTCTTTGCACTATATACCTTTTCTTTCAAATTTTTCATTTCCTCATTCATTGCTTATATATTATTATATGAAAAGATAGGAGGTACTCCACTTGCTTTATCGTCTTCATGGATCCATTGGGAGAAATCTTATATTCAATTAGAGTTTTCCCATTCAAATTACTTGTTGTTTGTGGGCTTTCTTGATGTAATTCAAAAATATAATTTTCAAGTTGAATCTCTTTCATCATTTTCTTTACTTCTACCAATTTATTTAAAATATTAGCATGAGCATCTAGAGTACAAGGGAAGAGCTTCTGAGCAGTTCTATGCATTTTTTCTATCCATTGGTCAACTATTTTTACTTTGTCTCCAGTCTCTTCCACTTCTATGATTACTTTTTTTGTAACTACAACTTCTAAAAGTAGTGGTTGTTGAGGAATAGACTTTTCCACTTTGGCAATTATTTCACATAGCTAAACATTTGTTCTTTCAATTTGGCCTTAGTAGCCTTTCTTCATCAAGATTTTTGAAAAGAGTATTTATTAGAGTTTGAGTGTCTTGCTTTAAACCCTCAGTAGTAACCTCTCCCAAAGATACCTTATTAACTATTAAATCCTTTTCTACAACTTCACTTTTATTCATACCCTCTGGAGGAGTTAACACTTTTACAAACTTTTGTCCTAAAGATTCAATCAATAATTTTGAAGTTACTTTGATTGGTTTAGGATTGTTGCCTTTTTTATCTATCCTTTTTGCAATTTTAAGTCCATCTCCTCAAGATTTATCACTTTTTTAGCTCCCAAAGCAATCTGCATAGCAAACCAAGATGAGAAGTCTGAAGAAGTATAAATATTTATATGAACCATCATCTGTTGTTGATTATCCCTAATCACTAGCTCCTAAGAAGGAACTTCCCATGCCTCAATTTCTCTTTGACTCTCTATTTTATAATCCTCTTCAACATGTTTCTCAATTTCTATTTTTTCTTTATCATATTCTTAGTTATTACCTCCTTGGGTTTCTTGACAACCTTTTTTACTATTCCAAGATCCTTAGGTTTCTCAATAACTTTCTCTATAACTACTCCAAGCACTAATTCTTTCTTAGCTTCCCCTACTTTCACTATTTCAACTACTTTCTCCTTTTCATGTTCAGTTTCTTTTGACTTCTCAGCAACTACTACTTCTCTAGCTTCCTTCTCGGGCTCAACTACTTTCAATTTTTCTTATTGTTTTTCCTAAGATGGATTCTTCTCTTTAGTGGTTAATTTTTTAGGATCCTTATTAATGACAAGTTTTTTTTTTTGGAGGAGGTGGTGGTGAAACATATGCATATGATGGATGAGGATGAGGAGGAACACTAGTGTCATTTTAAATAGGCTTCTTAGGAAATTTGGTGATATAAAACTTAGGAGAAGGCATTAACACAGATGGATCTATGGTGGGTGCAGTAGAAGTTTTAATAGAAGGGTTGGTAGAGATAGAAGGAATAGCCATATCAATAGAAGAAACCAATGATGGTGTATAAATAGTTGGTTGAGTAGGATCCTTATCCTTTACTACTAGATAGGTATCATCACTATTTATTTTAAACTTTATCTTCTTTGTAGTTCCTTAACTAATATCTCCTTATACTATTTCTTTTCATTTTTATCCTAGAAGAGTGGTTTCCTTCATCAATTACTTCATGTAGTAGCCTTTGTTAAGGATCCAAGTATAATTCATTTCCAAGACACTTTAATTTTTGTCATAAATCATATTATCATGATCTTTGACAAAAATGATAATGGGAAGTAGGATATTATCCCCTCATATTATATGAAAAGCATCACTTATGACAACCCCATCATCTTCCATATCCTCAAGGATGATGTCCAAATCAAAATCACAAATCTATTACATAGTAAATCTACTATTATCTCTTCTCCTCACCTCAAACTCATTTATGTAGTTAGTCCAAAAATCGTCAAGGGCTAGGATATGCATGTATTCTAAAGAAACTATATTTTGTGCCACCCCTTTACAAATCAAATTTGGTCATAAACTCAAAATGTGCTTGGGTGTAATGATGGTAAATCTCTTTCTATACATTTATATCCTTATAAATTCTTGGATAATGGTAACGAACAATGATAATGGGAATTTTGATGGATTCACAGTGAGATTTTAATTTCAAGTCATGTAGTTCAACTAGATGTCTACACATTTCCATGAGAATCCATTTGTCACTTGGGTATCTAGGTAATTTGATATGTGTTCTCGAGAAACCTCCCACTCTAATGTATGTAAAGTCAATTAATTTAATGAAAATGAAACCATATTGTGACATTGTATCCCATGCTTAATTTGATGGTCTTCTATGCTTCAAAGATATATTCAATTTGCAAATAAGCTCCTAAAATAACCCATCATTTATACAATGTAATTTTTGTATTATTATAAAATAACCAGTTGAGGATAAAAATCATATACTGGCATAGATGACAATGTAAATTTTGTCTTTAGTCTCAAAAAGGCTCCACTTGAAGCTACTACATACACAAGGTATTAGCTTATTTTTAATTCAAAATTCTATAATGTGTTCTTCAACTATTGATCCATATTATCACTTATCATTCTTGCCCATTCAATCTTGGAAGAGCTTCAGGTAACATCAATAGTTTTGATATAAGCATACATCCAAGGTGAGAAAAATTTGACATTCTTATCTACATTGATTCTACATAGTAATTGAGTTATGTCATCCACCTCTTGAATGAATTATAATCTCACTATTTACTTAGGGAACCTTGATGCTTGTTTCACTGTCTTCAAGTAGTATGTATTCATTATCTTAATAAATTATGATGTCTTAAGTTTCCATTACTTATTGTCTTTTTCCAATATCATATCAATTAATTTTGGTGATGTTTGTATCTTTAGATATTAGTTGAGATATTGAACATCTAATCTCATAACTATAGTTCTAGCATCATCTCTCATAATGCTAGTAAGAGAGTTATAGTACTTGGCACATGTCAACATAAATTTAGGGAGTTGAGTTGAGCTTAGGAAAGCTAGAGCTTGTAAAATTCCACTATTGGTCATAAATTAAATGAGTTGGGTCCTATATATGGCCTTATATCTCTCTAATAATTTATTCACAGTCACATGCCCCATGTCTATGTCACTTATCTTAGTTACCTTAAAAATGATGCTTGATTCAATTAGCTATCCCTTATATTTTTACTTCATCTTAGGCTCTTATGACTTGGATTTATTATCTTTTTTTTTTACCTTTCCTACTTGGTTATGGAATCTCCTCAAGTGCCAACTCTGGGACTTCTTAAATCTATGTGTTTTGTAATTCTAATTTAGCTATTTCCTCTTTTGATATTCTTGAACCATTTGATCCAGACATTGGCTCCAACTAACTTTGGAAAAATTTGATGTGTGTTATTTTACATTGATTAACTAATTTAGATAGTTTTGAAAAAGAGTCAACTTATTTTTATTACAGTATCCTTAATCAAAATTCATGTTTTGAGTAGTAGAAAATCTTGAAAAACTTAAGTAACTTATTTTAAGTAATAAGATCCCACAACCCCAAGTTGGTCTAAGGAGTGCACAAGTCTTAAGCATTTGAAAACTTGGGTAGGTCACAAGTAGTAATCATAGACAATTTTGGGTTTTATTTTGTGAGTGACTTCAAGTTTTTATCACTAAGTTAATTGAACTTGAAATCCTAAGTAAGTAAACATAGGGAAGGATTGTGAGTACGTCTCTCATAGTTTTCTATGGGTTTCTCATGATTTAAGACTTCCAATTTACCAAGGGAAGCAAAAACATCTAAGAAACCTAAAGTAAGTCATGGTAGATGGGAAACCTAAGTATATTGAGGTTGAGAACCTAAGTGGGTAAGGATTTTGAGAGTCGAGTTTCTCAAGATCATTTACTTGGTGTTGAAAACCTGAGTAAGGTAAATTGGGAAACCTAAGTAAGAAAAAAGGTCTACAAAACCCAAAATTTTCATATAGATCTAGCTACTAGGGTTTTTGTAGAGAAATAATTTCAAAGGGGATTTTGGGTAAGTCTTTTAACATAATAAAACAATTATGGATTAATCAACACCCAAAGATGCTTTAAAAAGTAAAGGTAAAAATGAACAAAACAAAACATAACTGAAGAAAAACCATGGTAGCATAAGTAAATTATAAAGATAAATAACAAGAAAAAGATAAACAAAAGATATAAAAAGAACATAGGTGAGATCCACCTACCTCAAGTGCAAATGGGTTGAAAATGGAAATGATCGAAGATGATCCAAAGGCTTAAATTACACAGATCAAGGTGTACAAATGTGGTTACTTGGTTGGATAACTTAACTATCAAGTGGAAATGAGGTGGAATTTCCCAAATATATATAAAAATGCTAACACATTAATGACAAGCGTGGGAAGGCCATGTAATCCTTTGACACTTTGATCACGCTCTTTAAATTACTTTGCTTATTTTTATATTTTTAAGTAGATCATCCTCACAAACCCAAGTAGATCTAGGTTGACAAGTAGCTTAGGTTCATGAACCTGCATTGATTTTGCTTGTAAGTTTATGTTAGTAAAGTAATAATAAAAACCCGATTAGGTCTAGGACATGCTTGTAAGGTTTATAGGACTACTTAGATTCATTTTGGAAATTATAAAAAGTAACTTGACAACTTTGGTTTAAATTACGAAGAATAGTTCAAGGTTACAGGACAGCTTTACTTATTTTCAATAAGTAGTTTGGAGAACCTGATTTGCATTTTGAACAAACCAAAACACTTAAGTTTCTTTGATATTTTGAAAGAGATGATTAAATGGGGTTTATTTTAGTTATGGATTTAAGAATTTATTTTCAATCCTCTAGAGTGACTAAGAGCAACTGGGGAAAATAAGTAATCAAACAAAACAATTATTAAAAGCTAAAGGTTTTATTTAGAGGACTAGTTAAATAAGTACAACTGACTCACATATGACAAAGATGTAAAATTTTAACATGGGTTACCCAAAATATGAAGTGTGAAATTTTGGGGATACCAAAAGCTACCACAAACCGCTCAAAAAATGGACAAAATGTAGACACTATAAATTTACACTATTTTATTATAAATATATGTGTCATACTCCTTCTCCATCCTTTTTATGTTAGTTAATAGAGTTTTACCATTTATCATCTTATGTTGCATAATTAATCTTATTAATTAATATTTTACCTAAGTGACTTGTTAACCATCCCTAAATGTAATAAAATATCCCTATGTTTATTAGAGGTAAGTTGTTTTAACTTCTTAACAATTTTTCCCCAACTGAGCCTCGTTAAAAACCAACCCAAACTAAGTTTAATCCCATAAATTTGTGTTGTTAAAAAAATAGGTTAAACTTGGGTTAGATCAAAATTAATCTCCATAATCATTGTCAATCTTATTTGGATTAATTTTGATTTATACTCAACCCATAATCATATTGAGGGATCCTAAATTTGCACACCAAAATGCTAAATAAATTCCCCTATAGTAATACAAAAGAATGCCACCCTTGTTTTATCCCATCCATAATCAGTCCAAGGTTAAACACATCCTTGTCAATGAGATATTTTTCTGTACATAGGAAGCATTTTTAGAGGTAAGTATGTTATCTATTTAAGTGCATTCTTATTATTGTGTTTTCCATTTATATTCTTTTTACTTATTTGAGCTTGTTTAGATAGTTAGTAACATGTCCCTAAATCATTTAGAATCTCCTAAAGTCCACCTATAGTCCTTATTCTAATTTTTTACTATCCACTCTAAAGATCAATGATGATTACTTGTACTGATCAACATCCATTACATAATTGATATTGATCCTAGGATAATCAACATCAATCCCTATGTTTTTATTCTTGTCTACAACTTGAAACTAGTTTAGCAGTCCTTAGTTTTCTAATTTATTAAATCTAAGTTTTGAAATCATGTATTGTTTTCTATAGATGACCTTGTCTAGTTTTATATATGATGTGGTTTTAATACATGACTTACCCATAGTTCCTCACCCATTATTTGTTGATCATAGTGACATCTCCTTTGAGTTAGGACTTTGCGCAATCATCTTTACCTCAAATCGAAAAGCCATCACCAAGAAACTAAAGGTAATTCAAGAATAATAAGACTTATCAAAAACATATTAGAATGAGAATTCTGATAATATTTATGCATTTGATTTATTTTTTTCATTTTAGTATCATATCTTATCACAAGTATTATTTTAATTTATATCATTATATTATCTACTCAATTGCATAAAATAGTGGACTGACATCCCTCTAAGTAAGTGTACCACTTATTAGAACTAAATATAGTATTAGTTCATCCACTCATATATATTATATTAATCCAATCTTGTCCAAGTTTTCTCTTATGTGCAGGTAGTCCTTCCTAGCCAAAAAGGAGCTCTCACCTCACTAGATTAACTATGCACATTCCCTATCACATGTGTTCCTCTCTAAAACTTATATCACTTCTATTTTTAGTAAGTTGATTTTATTAAATGAAAATGAACCAAAAAATACTAAAATACATCCATTCCCTTACTTTCCACATGAATTTCTCCTAATTCCTTTACAGAGTAATGACTAAAATTATGCATGCCAAGAATAACTCACCAGAATAAACAGTCTGTCACCATTTTATCATTTATAAATTTTCCAGCCCCCATAATGATTTTTATTAATTATTTTAAATCAGTTTAAATACCAATTAGAAACCCTAATCCTCTCAAACATTATTATTAATAATATAACAATCATATAATGCTTTGAAATATGCATGCTAGTTGACCCCAATAAATATACATGCATTCAACATTATAAAAGTCATTAAAGAATATAAGCTCCTTTCTAAGTTGACTAAAAAAAAGTCCATTAAATAATATAATTCCAATGTTAATTTAACTAATCACAAACCTTCACACAATTCATAAACATATTTTTAAAACACTATGACTTCACCTAGTCATACATATAGCATAATCATTATTGAATGATAAGAATAATTCAACCTTACTCAAATTAAATATAATGATGTTTTCATTCTATAATTTAGTAATAATAAAACGTTTATTTACTTGGTATAAAATCATGTTTATTGCCTAGTCATAAAGGCTTAATAATAATCTTTATTTAATAAAATTAATTTTATTAATGTTAACAAAGAAATTCTAGTTTATTAATGACTCAATACAAGTTATTCAAATATTATAAATGATAATAGTAACCTTAAAATCATAAGTAATAACTTAACAACCAACTCAAGTAGAGTGTTAAAATATGTCTAATACCTATAGCTATGAATCCAATAAAGCATTGTTTATATAAACACTCAGTTATGTTTAATACATCAGTAAGTCACAATAAGATAGGTATAGATTCATTCGAAAAACCAAGCAATAACATCAATAGCCATTAATGTAGTAACACAACTATATTAGTTCCATCATATAGTTAAATCAAAAATATCATAAAAAAATAACTAAAATCACAACAAACATATATAATATAAATCAAAACTTACTAAAACTATCTAACTCAAGTAATTAACATAAAACATGCTAATCTATTGTCATATATGCATGGGTTTCTAGTTTTTCTCTCTATCGTCCCCCAATGCTCCATCTATACCATATCCAATGATGCCCTCCCTCCATCAAACTCCAAATATTGGATCTATCCTACATCCACCTCACAAAAATGATGGTAGTTAGTTTGAAATATAAATATATCCATAAAATAATGTTTTATAACTAACATTATCATCAAGTATAGAATAATAGAGTACATATAACCCCATAGCTAATAAATCATGTAAATTAAGCAACATATAACTATCACATAATCATCATATGTAATAAATATTAATAAAATATTAGTTAATCAAATAATAACCATGAAAATCCATAGATTAAAAGGTTATTTAGTTTAGAAAGGAAATTAGGATATGACAGTTATTTTTTAAGGTTGGTGATAACTCTCTATGGAGGAGCTGATAAAATCAAATAAAGATATGGATCTAAATCTATGTTTCCTATGTCCTTTTTATCACTCTTATTTTTAGTAAACCTTACATTATATGAATGCTTATTATAACTCTTAGTATTTGATTATGATTCACTTGTATATTTTAATTTTCCCATAGAGAGAAGTTTGACTTCCCTTTATTTCACTATGTGACATAAATCTGTTAAGTTGGAAACTTCATGAACAAGATATCTTAATGCAATGTTATTAGTAATATATATTTAAATATGTGTTGGATATCTCTATCTACCATGGGGCTTGTCATATTTTCCAATATAGTTTTATTTCACAAGACATATTCTATAATAGGCTCATTGGATTTTTGATTTAGTAGTGTTACTTGAGCATATGAGATAATATCAATTATGTTAATTTAAAAGTGTGATAAAAACATATCTACCAATGGATTGAATGTGTTAATATACTAATTTGAAATATCATAGAACTAATATAATGCATAGTCCTTTAGACTACATGTTAATAACCTAGTAAGTGTCCAATCATTTGACACATAGTATAAACATGTTGCATGGAAATCTCATATATCGTGCTTTGGGTCACCTTTACCATCATATAGTGTAAGAATAGGTGACACTAATATAGATGATAAATGACTTATCATTATGTGATGTTCCAAAAGTGTAAGTAAAATAACATGAGAATCCAATCCATGTGATGGTTGAGTAGCACTATGCTTAAGATGTAACACCTTAGCCTACAGAGAATGAATCTCATGTATAAGGGATTGTATATCTAAAGAGGAGGAACTATCCATAGGAGGTGTTTGCATTATTGAAGATTTTTGAGTTAAAATGGGTTTTTGTATAAGCTAAGTTGCTTCCAAAATTGGTGTAACAATATTGTTATTTGGTGGAGTATAACATTGACCATTATTTAATTTGTTCTTTATTTCCATTATGGCTTGTAGAATCTATGCATGATCATGGTTTATTCTCAAATTCTATCTCTGAAACTCTATAAAATTTCATCCTTATTGACAAATAATGTTTTCATTATTAAGTGGGGGAGAATGTACTTATTCTCATATTGTGTATTATTTTGATCTTGATTTCATTGCTCATATTTTAACTTATGATTTGGATATGAAAGAGTGTTAGGGAAAACTTTTCTAGGTGTATATGCATATACAAGATGAACACTATCATATTCTGAAGACTTTGTACATCAAATTTGATTTACCAATAATGTGACTTTTTCACTTAATAACTAATTTTTGATTCTATAATTCTGATATTAGCTTGCTTATACTAATAATTTGATTCCTTTGAGTCTCACAAGTGAAAACCTTGGTTATTATTAATTGAACATGTAGGCACACACCCTATAGGGGAGAGGTGGAAGCATGGATAGGTTATGTATGGGAATTAGTAATAATAGTATAGGCTATGTCATCTTGTGGAGGAGTGCTAATATGGACCTAGTTAGAGGGAAAGTAGCTATCACCCTCATGTTAATGAGGAGGAGAAGGATATTCTTTCATGTGAATAAGATATGACAGTAAAACTTAAAAAATGGTTTTTTGGGTATTAAATTTATGTATTAAATCTAATAAACTATATTTTAATTGATCCTCTATGTATTTAAGTATTTGTTTCTTAATTAAATTCCACATAATAGAACAATAACATGTTATTAGAAAAATGAAATATGACATACATTTTGAATGATATAAATCATCATGTGCATATGTGTTTATATTATAATTTAATTCATAACAAATGGAAGGAAACAAAAATATTGAAATAAAGGGATATCAAAACTGAGTGTGGGCCTTAAAAGAATAGAGACAAACCTCAGGGTTATCTAGGGTTAGGGTTTGTTTAATATCCAAAGTAAGTCAGGTTCACCAAAAAATTTAACTATTTAAGACTTAGTAGATGTAAGCCTTAGTTTTTTAAAGGGTTTATCATAGTAAATTAAGGTATAAAAATATAATAAATATATCCATTGATTTGTAACATAATTGACCTAGTTTGACCTTTCTAAATATATAAATAAATAATGTAAATAAGTACTTAGTTAAAAATGACTAAAATGAGAGATCTACTTATTGTAAATTGAGACAAAGATTGATCTGAGTATCATAAATAAGATCCAAGTGTCAAAATATTTCTCGATAGTGGCACCCTAATTAGATATTTATGTCATGTGGTACTAATGACCCTATTTTGGCACTAGTGTCCTATGTAGAAAACCATTTCGATCTTCTAGGTGCACCTGTGCCTGGGTCTATCAAGCCTATTCCTATGTGCAAGAGTTATGGATATATGTAGATGACCTATTTTGATTGATTTTTTATGAAAAATCTAAACCTTAATGTTGTTAGGTCATCTAATTAGCTTAATTATTAAATTGTGTTGTTAATGGGGCAGGATGAACATCTTTAACACCCCACTATGATAAGAGTTTTCAGCATATCAATACACTAAAGAGGGATCAAGCTTGATGTAAATCACCCCACCTAGGTGATTGTGTAAGTGCAAGTACAAGTGAAGCTAGTATGAATTCTAGCTCAAGTGATTAAAACATCCTTGAGACTAGAAACTTGATTAATCTAAGCTTAGGAATGTTGTAGATGGTTGTATGTAGAAGTAGGGTAGAATAGGGATTGATAACCTTGATTGTGCATAACTTGTTTTGAGTTTGTTTATGTAATTTTCATCTAATTTCCATCTAGTAGTTAGAGGGATAAAAATCGTGTAAATATATTGTTCTATTAATTGTGCATATCTTAAAATAGGTCTAGGTTGACCATAGGTGGTTGTTCATTTGAAAATATATATGTTGGTAATAAAAGGAGGGCAAAGGACAATAACAAAAAACTAGGGCACTAGTGCCATGGGGTGATATTGTCCATATTATGGAACTAGTGTCAAGGTGGTATAACCTAAAGCACTAGGGGCCAAGATGCTAAAATGAGGGTCTATGATTATTTTAAGGATGTTTAAGGATGCATGTGGCCTACATGAAGGCTGGATAAGTATCTTAATAGGCCCTAAGATATGTCTATATCTAATCTAGGGATAGGTGGTACCAAGTAACACTTTTTTCACTCAAGTGTGATTTTTAGGTGTTTACAAATTGGTTACATAAGTCTAAGATGTGGTTAAAGCTAATTGATGATGTCATTTCATGATCCCCTAGTGGGTAGAATTAATAAATAGTCTCCATAGGTGTTATGGGTCTAAAATATCATTCATCAACCCATTATTTTGTCTCAAATTAATTCTAATTAAATTCCATAAATTTTGAACAAAAACATACCATATCCCTAGTATAAATAGTCTTTGAACTATAATTTGAGCTTTAAATGGAGTGGAAATCACTCGATCCAAGTACTAAACTACAATCTTCATATGTTACTTTATCTTATTCTTATATTAACCAAAACAATATTTACACATGAGAATATTTATCTAATCCATGTAGAAAAAAATATTACACCAAGTCACAATACTTACAACATCAATCAAATTAACACCATCCTTATGCTTTCCTTGTTCCTTTTTGAGTCCTCTTTTTACACATGCACCTACACCATAATGTTCCCTTTTTCAATGCCCATCCTTAAAGAAAATCCAAAAATGTTAAACCCCATTCTTATTATGAATCCTACTTAACCACTAAAACATTTGATAATTCTTAAAGTATCCTACATAATTATCTGACCAAACATAGTATTTATTAAAAATGATGTCTCTTGCATTCATATTTCTATAAAATATCTCAAAATAACCTTCAAAAACTTTTTATAATGTGGCATGTCATCAATTTTTATTAAAGTGATGCTCCCTCAAAATATTTTTTTTGTCTTTTGTGCTATTAGGGGCATGTCATAAAATAATATGAATAAAAATTATAACTTAAATTTAATTATAATACTAAGGTTGAACATCAATTTTTTGGTTTTAGTGTGTACTTTTCAACAAATTCCACAACTAAAAAATGGTCCCAATTGGGAGGTTTTCCTTTTAAAACTTGAATTGATTATCTAACCATTTTTCATTGTGTCTTTCTTACATATTGGTAGATAATATTCTTCTTCAATTAAAATATGAAATTAGTTATAGATACTTTGGTTATAACCAAATCACATCTTCATTACTCTTTTCCATCTCTTAATATATATTTTATAGATTTGTACTTCTTAAAATAAACTAGTTACTTTCCAAATTCATGTGAATTTTCTTTGTGTATATAGCAGGGCCTATGTGACAAACCACCACAAGCATTACATATTCCATATAAATTTTATTTGGCAAGAAATATATATCCATCTGGCCTTTGATATAAAATACTTTGGATTAAATCTCTTGACATTTTAGGGAGGGAATCCACTATACTTTCTTACATAATCTTATTAGTAAGTAAAGTAAAACATATATGAAAAAAAATGCATATCAAACTTAGAATGGATCCTATAATAACATGGGGTGCATATTTGGTTTATTTTAACATAGAAAGTCTTGAATATCTCAATTTACCTTTGGCTAATTATCAATTTCCCATTAAATAGTTTAATAAAAAAATTATAAAATTTTGTTCGTCATGTCTAAGAAATGTTTTACATGTGGCTCATAATTTTTTAAATATTTTATTTCTTTAACATATTTTACATTAGATGAGACAATTGTGTTTTCATGCCCAAAAATTCAATTAGATGTCATGTTTTTTCAACTAATACCTCATATTTTCATAGTAATCTACCACTAAATGCCTAGTAATCTATAATTTAAGGGTCATCAAACCTTTTTATTCTTTTTATGGAATTTATTCTAGTTTTTATATTAAAATTCAAGGATGTACTTGTTTGAATAATTAATCAAGATCTAGATGTTGACTTACTATATATTCTGTTATTATTTATCTTACCACATTACTATATTTATTTCAAGTTATACTACCTATTGTATTAATTGAATTAAATAGAATACTTACTACTGAATTATTTCCTCCATTTGTATTGCTTATTCTTAACCCTAAATTATTCATTGTAGGGGGAATTTTTTTTCATTTTCATTAATTGAATAAATATTTGACATCAATTTGTATGAATTTTATTCTCAAATAAATAGTCCCATAAATGTTGAGAATGATTTAGAACTAATCTTATTGACATTTTACCTTCCATATGTTCTATTATTTTATAATCTATTCCAATCAAATACCTTGGTGTTTGTCGCATTATCCTTGTATGTGTGGGTTCAAGAGCTACATTTTTTATTAAATTTGATAGTGTTATCACTTCAACCATAGAATAAATATTAGAGTGTTTGTTAATATTAGACCTTAAATGTGAAGTGCATTCCTCTTCATTAGAAGAGAGATGAATTGAGGTGATTATTTGATGTTGATTTTCATCATTCTCAAAAACTTCACTATGGAAACATGTTTCATTATATTGTGTTTATCCACATGTTTCATCACTCAATAAAAATTAATTAGTTACATCATGTACATTTTGAATGACATCATTCAATAAGGATTGAATAAGTTATATTATCTAATTTGAAGACATATATAAATTTAATTACATGGGATTAGGCATGTTATTTTCATTTTAAATATTATTTAGTGTGGAGGAAGTACCTTTACCTTGTCTAAAAGTTCTTATGGATGCTTTCCTATTTGTTTGTCTCTTTATTTCTTTTTCTCTCTTGACTTCAATTTCATAATTTGTTAGCTCTTTAATTGGTCTTTTATGGTGATGACTTGACCTCATTATTAATCTTAAGTAAATAATTCCAAGTATAGAATAAAAATTGAATAATTTATAGTAATTAAAATAATGTAAATGGAGAATTTGTAGAGTGTCAATAGTAGAAACTAGTTGAAAATTTGTAAAATGAAAAAATAATAAGTGAATTTAATGGGTAAATAAGTAAATTTTATGAAATAAAAATGGTGTAAGATATTTTAAAATCACACACACTTGTTTGGGAGTAGTTCCAAATATGCATTTACATTTATTGAGCATTTATGGGAATTTAAATGGTGTACACCTTTTACAAAGGGAATATTCCATTTTAAAAATGTATACATAATTTATAAAGCATATATGGCATATTAAAATAGTGTACACCCTTTCAAGATTTTTATCTTCTAAAATTTTCACTTTCCCTCCAAAAATGGTCTAAGTTTAGGCTTGGGGGCTCCAAACCTAGCCTAAAAACTGTCATGGAGTAGCCCACATAATTTTTTAGAATTTTATGTGACTTTTTCAATTTTGATGACACATCTGATCAGAAAGATTTTATTATTTTAAAAATATAAGGGTTTATAGAGTGAAGAAATTAGTTTTTAAATGTGTGTGTGTGTGTGTGTGTGTGTGTGTGTGTGTGTGTGTGTGTGTGTGTGTGTGTGTGTGTGTGTGTGTGTGTGTGTGTGTGTGTGTGTGTGTGTGTGTGTGTGTGTGTGTAATGTTAAACTACTATTTTTCATCATTACTTAATTTATACACAACATACCTCACTATGAACTCTATACATATCATTACAAATACCTTTATAAATTTTTGACCACTAATCAAAATTTTATAAAACATATATCTCATCAGTTTACACATAGTTAGATATGTTTATAAAATTTTGATTTTAATGAAGTTAAGATCAAAAAATTATGTTCATACACTTACAATTTCAATTTTCCAGTTGTCTCGACTTGTATAATAATAATAATAATAATAATAATAATAATTATTATTATTATTATTATTATTATTATTATTATTATTATTATTATTATTATTATTATTATTATTATTATTATTATTATATATTAAAAAATTAATAAAATATTCTTACCAATCTTTGACATTTCATCTATCCATATATCAAATTCATACAATAATTCATTCATTCAACCAAAAAAGTGTGTCCATATACATGCAGTCTCCTGATGTTTTTACCAAAATGTGTCAAGCCATTATCATAAATTCATCAATTTCATACACATTTATCATCTAAGTATTATAATTCAAAATTCTGCAATTCACATTCTTATGTTATTATCAAATTCTTTTTCCAAGTGTCTTTAAAATTCTCTCCAAGTTTAACTATTGTTATTTTCAAAAAAAAGTGGCATATATGTATATGTTCATGTTCATCAACTTTAGTTAATCAAAAACATCTCTCAAATTCCAAAAAAACAAAATGGATTTTTTTTAAATATTTGTCCATGCGATAATTGATATAAAACATTAAGGATAAATATACTACAAAAAAATATGTTTTTTGTTTGTCTGCTTGAGTGATAAAAAAATATATCAAAAAATTCATTGTAAATATCCTAAAAATACCATTTATTTTTTCAAGTGTAATATCTTCCTAATTTTTTAAAATTACCTTCAGTTTTATCTTCTAATCATAAACCTCTATCATATTCTTGAATTGATCTAAAAATGTTATAGAATCACTTCTCCTTTATCTAAGACCTAATTTTATCTAAGAGACATTATAAGAGCATGAAAATTTGTGTAAATGTTAGGGTTTTACCTTAGTCATATTCATATTCAATGGAAAGTTATAAATTAGCACTCACATAAGTAAATAAGCAATATAGTATGTATGAAGATCCTAACATGTATTATTATGTATGATTTGTAAGAAATTAGTAGATTCTATATTCTCTTTCACTATTTTTCATGTGTATTTTCTTTATACAAATGAAATCCTATACATCTTTAATTATAAGAAAATTTTGAAATAAAGTTATGCATTATATGCACACATGCCTTTTCAAAATAAGGACCTTAAAAAGAATAAAAATTGGGGGGAAATGTACACATGACTTATAGGGTGACTAAAAAATGGGATAATTTGAGAATGAGAGGGAAAATTTAAATTAATTTAATGTGAGCTAGAGGATTCCTAATGGAAAGGGTATTTCACCTAAAGGAATTCAACAAGAGAACCCAGAATACTCAATTTAACCCAAATATGTAACCTAAACATAAACATGCTAAATAAATATAATTCAACACTAAATAATGCTATAAGACCATTTTTATGTGTCTAAAACTCCTTATAATACAATGAATCCATATGGTGTTGGCTTTTTTTCCATTTCTTTCTTTTTTCTAATTCCATCATATTTCAAGTACTAAGGTGTGATAAAGATAAAATATATATGTCTATCATTTTAAAATTCTAGCCGATATACTAAAACACTATCATGATATACATTAATCCATTGGCTATTAATTCAAAAAAATAATAGTGTCTACTATTAATGGCACATATAATATTCAAATATCACTCCTTTTTAATGTGAACCACTACTCAATAGATTACTTGTTATTAAATTACCATACTAAATTTAATCAATTGGTAGTTATGTAGTGATAAAGTAATAAGAATACCTAAATTCCCATTTTTATTATGATACCTCAGTCAATATAGGCTGGGAATCCCATGTACCAAAAAAAAATAATGTCATTCATTATTATTGGGATTTTATACTTTTAATACAATCCAAACTTCTTTAATCAATTCCAAAAAGAGTGATTTCAAATCCAAACACTAATCTCACATTGCTTTATGTACTTACATACCCATTTAAAAAATTAAAAGAGGATTAATATTAAAACTCGTCCTACTACTCATATATGCTTGTTACTAGCCATATGCTTGAGATGAATTTTGACTAACCAATGAAAATGTGGTCTTCTGTACTCAAAAAGCATCAAATATGTACTAACTATTTTGTTTTCCAATAGAAAGTTATTAATATAATATAAAAAAATGATTTGAAAAGTGATGAACATAATAATTGAGGTAGGTAAAGGATATTTGAGACCATTAGCATGTAATGTAGAGGGGAACCAATAACTAATTGGATCGATTTGTATTATGGAGATGAATAACACTTATATCATGGTTTTTGAATAAACTTGGCATCCTTATTATATCCCTAAATATATAAAAATATAAGTTATTGGAATTTTAATTTATGATAAACTTGCTTCAATTGATTATACGTAATTAGGTATACAAGAGTCATTAATAAAAATTTAAATTGACAATAAATTCCTTAGGGTTTACAAGGGTTATTAATAAAAAGTTAATTTTTGTGTATAAGGGATTATAATTTTAAGCATTATATGGCATTGAGTGTTCCCAAGATTTTATTTAGTTATATTGATTTTCCATTAAGTATCACTTTTTTTTTATGATCTCTAAAAGATCATTGACAAAAATAAGAATAAGACAAGAAGACTTGATGGATACATATATGGTTAGGAGGACATTATAAATTGCATTGACGATGCAAAGGTAGGTGATTTAAATTGGGGTTTGAAACAATTCAATCTCAAATAGAAAGAAAGGAAAGTTATAGACCTTTATTTTCAAGAATAATTCTCTCATAGAGTTGGTTCCATTACATGCACATATGCCATTGTATAGGAAATTGAAAATGAGAAATAAATAACAAAGAGGTTCTAGATGTCCAAAATAGATATGATGATAGATACGTGTAAGGTGAAGATTCTAAATATCATCCCACTACATATGAAAGAGATTATTTACCTTCTTGTGTCTGACAAGTATATCATGCCCAACTTGATGTACAAAGCTATAAAAACATTTGGATATGACTAATGAAGTAGTTAAGAATGTAATTGAAGAAAAAATGAATAGATGTGTATAAATGGGTGAGTAAATCCCTCAACCCCATCATGATGTTAATCACATCCATATTGAAAACATTGAGATATAGGTATGTTTCACGAATATGAATTGGAATATCATAGAGTAAAAGATGACATATAGTTGTTTGAAAACCCAAATTTCGTGAAAACTAAGAAGGTTAAAAAATTATTTGCTATGATAATATTTAAAAACATGATTAGAAACGGAAAGGTTTGTAGGATTGTATATGTCAAATAGTGATCAAGATGACATTAATATGTTAAGTTATAAAACAATTCCTAATAAAAAATATATATGATTAATAACAATGTTTTCATAGAGCAAGAAAAATCAATATTAAAATAATTAAGAATATTGATACTACATGGATGGGATCCTTATAAATCATTCATCATGTATCAAATAATGAAGGCTGAGGATTCACACAATCTTTTTGGATCCCATGTTTGAAATTAGGGTCAGTGAGTTTAAGAGGACATTAAAAATATCATAGTAGAATAAATGATTTTTATTGAAAAGTCATCTAAAAAATCCCTTGAAATTTTATCTTATAATATGGTAAATGTTGAGTACCATGTAAATAATGTAATGGACTTGGAGGAAGATTATCATAAATTTAAAAAGAGAAATCTTTAACTAAATTAAGCTCTATATTATAAATCTAAGTTATAAATCAAGGTGAAATGTTAGATTAGGGACTTTCATAAGAAATTAAAACCCTAGTTATGGGCTTCATCAATTGATAGAATTCTTCTTGTCACCCTATAGATAGATGCTGACATAGCTTCTCTATAAAATATGCTAACAAGATTTGAAAATGGTATATGTTGATATTCTTTTGATTATTGGATATCTCTTTTTTTTAAATAGTATATTCACAAATTTATTTTAATTTATTTTAATATATTCATTTATGAATGCATGTAATAATTCATTACATAGAACTTTTAATGTTACAATAATTCTAATCTTTAGTAACTTTTTACAATAAATTCTCAATTAAATTATAAATAATTTGTAAAGGTCCATTATGTGGTCTTTATTCATGAGTAAATATCTTAAATAGTATATTATAAATTATATTTGTGTGTGTATGTACATTTGTAAGATTATTTTTCTTCAATATTATAAATTTTGAAGTGAATTAATATATTAATGAATGTCTATCACTGTTAGTAGAAAATAATTAGACAAATTGTGTATTTTTTAAGATATCTGAATAAGTATGTAATTTTTATTATTGTCAAGAAGAAAAACCTTAGTCAATCTTATGGTTTTTAGATTGGAACAAAAGATGCATTAAAATTCCATTGACTGGTATATAAGTCTGAAAGTGCACATGATTTTCCTCATATATTTGTACACGGTTACCTTAAACAAACTTCAATAAAATGGTTAAGCCTATACGACATGATATATTGAAGTTATGTAGAGACTCTCTTTTAAAACATCGACAAAAAGTAGTAGATACGTATTATATTGAATTTTATTTGTCTCATAATTCTCACGTTTAATTTTAGATTATTTGTGAGATACTTTATTCATTTCGTATTAAGATCACCTAAGGAAAATAGTGTTTTAAGATCATTGTTCACCATTTCCCTTAGGATTTATTATTTTCCTCAATTTATTCTAGTTGGACAATTAAAATTTACATGTTTAATATGTATTATAAAGACTTCAAATCTTTATTTTCTACTCATACAACATAAAGTCTTGGAATTTGTATTTTATACTAATTAATCAAGATCTAGATGTTGACTTACTATACATTCCATTATTTCTCATCTTTCCACATTACTATCTTTATTTCGAGTTATATTACTTATTGTATTAAATGCATTAAATATATTCCTTATTATTTCATTATTTCATCCCTCTATATTGCTTGTTCTTAACCCTAAAATATTCATCATAGGGCATATTTTTTCATTTTCATTAATTTAATAAATAGTTGATGTCATTTTGTTTAAAATTTATTCTGAAATAAATAGTCTCATACACGTTGAGCATGATATAGAACTGATCTTCTTGACATTTTACCTTCCATAGTTTCTATTATTTTCTCATCTATTTCAATTAAACACCTTGGTGTTCATCTCATTACCCTTGTAGGTGTGGGTCTAAGAGCTACATTTTTTACTAATTTGAATAGTTTTAGTGTATACACATAATATTTTCAAATTTTTATTGATTAATAACACTTTGTATCATATAGTAACATGTCAAGTCTCAATCTCTCTGAGTGCATGCCTTAGGGGGTCCTACTAGAAAGGGGTGGGTAGACCATCAGTGCTTCGTAAGATTTTTTATCCTTTTGCCACATGTTATCTACATAGCCTTCTCCTAAAACCATTTACCCTAAGCTTATTCTTCTCAATCTTACCCATTACTCTCAATTATCATGACTTATCTACCCTTTTATTGCCTTAACTCCATTTTGGTCAGTCGGATCTACTAGGTCTACTAGGTCGACCTAGTAAGATTTTTTATCCTTTTACCATATGTTATCTACATACCCATCTCCTAAAACCATTTACCCTAATCTTATTCTTCTCAATATTACCCATTCCTCTCAATTATCATGCCTTATCTACCTTTTTATTGCCTTAACTCCATTTTGGTCAGTCAGATCTACTAGGTCCATTGTATTTTTCACTTTAACTTGTTATCATTTTGGTTGACCTAGCTCAAACCTAGTGAATTATCCTCAAAAACACATTGGACTAACTGGTTTGACACTATACAGTTGACATTTTAGGGAAGATTCGAGGAAATATCTACCTATATTTATATATATATATATATATATATATATATATATATATATATATATATATATATATATATATATATATATATATATATATATATATATATATATATATATATATATATTCATTTCCCACCATTTCATAAGATAAGAATTTAGAGAGAAGAAATACAAACAAACATTTTCTTATTGACCATACTACTTGAGGAATAAATATTAGGGTTCCATAATTTCTTTGGAGATGCAGATATTATCTTGTGGATAAGTCTTTTGGATGCTTAGATTGGTTGTGTATTCTAAAGATGATTTATCTTCAGTATCTTTACATACCACAATAATATCTTTTGAAGCACCCTGGCTAAGGGAGAGATTGAGGCTCGGCGGGTTCATCTTCAAAGGTAAGTATTCCTAGATTTATTTCTCCTTTGTAAGAGTAGATAAATAATGCATTTGTATTCTTATCCCATATATTAGGATTATATATACATTGACATGATTATATGTCTTCTAATACATATTTGATTTAGTTGTTTTATTATTTCTAACCCCCACTTTGTGTCACAAGCTTTGGTGTGCACTAGATTAGATTTACTTTCTTGTTATTAGAATAAGTGAATGCTTTAAACCTTAGGAATCCATTAGGTTTGTTGTGTGATTGTGTTAGAATGTAGGATTTGGAATACTTCCTATCATGATGTGTTATGACAAATGATGCTCTAATCAAGTCTAGTGGATCCCATTATTGGTCATGTTTCAGCTTAATAAGTGTATTCCCAATCGAAAGTGTAGGTATGCTCTATCTTCTCTAAGCCATGATTAATTTATAGACATAAAGAATTTTTTATTACATACATTTTGGTGAACCTATTTTGAAACTAACCCTTACAATATTTATTTCACTTATCTTCATTATTTTAGTCATTATTTTTATCATATTGGATCGACTCCATTGACCCAGTTTTCTAAATTTTGTGCATAGGTTTCCAAGAATAGGCAACTGGATCAACCCAGTCAACCTAGTATAGGTTTCTATCCTCTTAAACATATGTTTCAATCTACTAGGTTGACCCAATTGACCCTATATGTTTTTATCACTCTACAACATGTTCTTACATAGTTTGATTGATCTTGTTGACTCAGTTTGTACGTTTTTCTAACATAATTCAAGGTTATTCATCATCAATATTCCTTCATTTTCATCTTTGATCCACCAATTTTCCTTTCTACCTCTCTATTTATTTATTTTATGTATTTCCTTTCACATTTTGTAGTCTTTAAAACTATCCTTGCATAGTCAACTGGATCGATCCTGTCAATCCAGTTCTATATTTTGTATGTTGTTTGAAATAATTGGGTCAACCTTGATTGACCCTATACATTTTCAACCTTTTTTATGCATTACAAGTTTGACCCTATCGACCCTATTCTATATTTTTATGCATATAGTGTTAACATTGTACCTTATTTCAAATTGAGAATAACTTCATATCTATTAGTAATTAGCTCACACATTTATTTTCTTATTACTTGCATTCTTAAAATAGATCGCATAGTTTAATTAGGGGATAATAATTAATCACTTAGTTTCACTATTTCTATTTTATGCACACATGAAAAAAATCATAAAAACATAAAAAATAACTTTAACATTTTGTCCACCCAAGGCCATCCTATTTGGATTTCATCACCAAGGGGGAAGTTGATTTGACGCTCTGGTCAAGTATAAATCATGGTTAATGGTATATTATTACTAAGTACCTAATGCCCTTATCACTATGGTGTGTAAATTGAGGGGTAGGCCCTAATACCAATCATGTATCATTACCATTATAGTCTTTTTTAGCCCAAACTACCTGAAACCATCCTTAGATTACTATCTAGTACCTTTCTTATAGCCAACTTCCAATCACATTAAAAAACAAATCTTAATAATCTAGTAAACATTCAAGTTGACCAATTAGTTATCTCTTTACTCTTCAAGTTGATTGATTTCTCTTTGCTCAGTTGTGTGCACAAAAAATTACACTATCTAACATTAGTCAAGATTTTAATTTGTGTGTTTCAATTTGATTGGCCAATATTAATCTAATTAACTATCTATTTCCTTTTAGTACTTACTACTTTTCATTACATGTAAAATCATCATGTTTCATTCTCATAATCTATTCATAGGCTTATTGAATTCCCTATTTTTTGTAATGGATTTACCCAATTAACCTAGTAGCTTTTCTACCTTCTGTACACTATACTGGATCGACTCATTCAACCCTATATGGTTTTATAGTCCTTGTTTTTGTGCTAGGTTAACCTAGTCGACCTTGTGCTATTTTAGTCACCTTTCTTATCTTTTGCTTTCTCATCTCTCTTATTTTCCTTTCATCATGGAAATTTTTTTGGATGATGACATTGAGTTATAGTTAACAAACATGATTATCTTTACCAATCCTCATAGGGTCTCTCATAGACAGAGTAGGGATCATCTTTTGGATGTTATTATTGTTTATATTGCCACTCGTACAATGAACTATGGGACCCTTCCTAATACCTGTTCATAACATAATCCTCTTTTCTCATTAGAAGACCAACTTGAGTTAGAGTATACTCCTAAAATATTCTTCTTTATTTCCAAATTTCCTCAACATTGAGGAAAGGATCCCTCTAACATTTATAACCTCATGATTAGTGGTTAAACCAAAGAGCCCCACTCACCTACTTCTACATTTAATACTATATTTGGGGGTACCACTTTATTTAATTCTCATCCTCTTCCTTCAATTTTGACTCCTTATTATGCCATGACATCTTCTTTTCTAACCTCTTCTACCTCCATGCCTAATACCTCAACTAACATGATAGGTTTTACATCTAGTGGGCCTCTCATAAGATCCATTATCCTTAATCCTTCTACTCGTTCATTGTTTTCTACCCAAGGAAATCATTTTTCTAGTGCTTCTTCTTATCAACCATTCAATAATCCATCTTTTGCTACACAAACAAATTTTACCACTAGTGCCCCACATTCTCATAATTCATCTCAAGCTCATATCAACACTAATAGTGGTATCCAAGACACTAATGCCAATTCTAATGATTCTAATGTTAATAAAACACATTAAATTTGATTACAAACTCTCAATCAAATGAATACCTTTCAAGTTCATAACACAAATCAAATGATGAGAATGCAAAACTACCATCTTAATCTTTAGTCTCATCCAAAACTAATGGCTTAGGGCATATATAACTAGAATGTTCCCCTCCTCTTCTTTGATATTCTTAAGGAAATTTCATTCCCCAACTCCTTTATTAAATAAAACCATCAAATCTCTACAAAATGAACCTCTCACTACTCAAATTGCCAGCATTGATTTAGGAGGTATAACACCTATGATTTATTCTAATAGGTCAACCGATCCTACCCTTCACCTCAAAACATTTGAAAATATTTACAAGTATTGGGTCAAATTAAACACCTTTACCACTACAAAGATCCTAGCCAAAATCCTTATGGGTGATGCCTTATATTAGTTTAATAAACTTAGAATTCATTCCATTTCTAGTTTTGAGGACTTAGTGAGTGCCTTAGTTCAAGAATTTCAAACTAATGATCTTCATGAAAACACTTTGGCCCATTTCAGTAATTGCAAACAACATGAAAATGACACTACCCAAGATTTTGTTAAGAGATGTAAATCTTGGTTAAATAAATGTGAACATAACATGGTAGATGACAATAGTTTTCATCTCTTTACAAATTCTCTCTTTCCTAAATTAAAATATCAAGTCCATTCTCTCTATCCACGTACCTTGGAAGAGGATATTAACAAAGATAAATGCAAATACTTCCTAATGCATCAATTTGAGCTACCCCAAACTTTTATAGGTCCTCATCTATTACTAAAGAATAAAAACTACAATATTACAAATGATGGTGTTACATATTCTTATGACACCATTCACAATGTTCAAGTTGTCATTCATAACCCTTCATCAAAACCAGATCCTTATAAATAATATTCCAGTCCTCATTTTTTTCACCAAATAACATCAATGTTCACAAACCTTTATCCTCAGTTGAATTTTTTAAATGTTTACCCAAGCCTCTTACATGAGAGCTTGACCCTACTCATCCTATGAAATCTTGGTATGATCCTAACAAGTTTTGTTGGTTTCACACTAGTTGGGGTCATTCTCATGAGACGTGTAGACAACCTCATACTTTAGCTATGGATTTCATTCTTGGACCTAATTTCAATCATGATTCCATTATCTATAAGTGTCAACAAGCCTATGATATTAATTTCAAAGAATATAAATCACATGACAAAACTCAAGCCTTAAATCAAGCCAATACTCATTTGGATATGTATAAAGATCTGTTACCTAATAATAAACCTATTCAAGACAACCAATACAAGCCCACCCCTTCCACCAACAATGTAGAAAATCTTGTTGAACCACCTTCCAAAGAGGATGTGGTTAACATGACTAATATATGAAGGGTGGTGACTTTCATTGATTTTAAACCTATTTACACTCCTCCTTCATCTAAGACATATCATGTTCTCCAAGATTCTTCTCCAACTCATTTAAATGAGTTGGGATAAGATTGTTAGGTTGTGGAGCTAAAAGCTTCACAAATGTAGACATGGAGGAGAGTTGTGGAGGTTGCTGAGTTGCAGAACATGTTGCAAGGAAACTGACATCGGTCTGATCAACCGACATCAGTCATATTATAGTGCAGAAGCAACTGACATCAATTATTAGTTGGCCAACATTGGTTAGAAAGGATCCGACGTTGGCAACCTGTGTGTGCATGCATTTACATGTAGGTCGAGAATAAGTCTATTTTTGGACTATCAGTTTGCATGTTAAAGGATAATTATAGTCTTGGAGTTGTATGTCTAATTATTGTAATTATGAAAGTCTAATTATTGTATGCATGAGATCTATATAATAGACTCATGGGTTGTAATGTAAAATTGTACTAGAGTGAGAGAGCAAGAGTGCTAGATAGCCAAGAGGGCTTGTAGAAGAGAGCAAGGATTAGCTTCTCCTAGTTCTAAAGGGGTGCTGAGTGTGTATGATCAGGGAGAGTTGCAGGTTGTGCAAGTTCTAGTAGAAGATCCACCGAGGTATTGGTTAAAGACTCATAAGGACTTGGTGAGGTAAGGACAAGGGTTCTTCAAGGTGTACATATATCTGCATGGTAAGTAAGGTCTATTGATGTGCAGGGTGTTGTAGGTTCAAGGGAGATCTACTTGGAGTATGGTTGTGTATTTGATGTACTGGCAACATTGTTACTGACTGGTGGAGGTGAACAACTTTGTGTTTGAGTTGATTGTTGTGATCGTGATGAGAGAGTGAAGTGTTGAAGGAGAATTACAGGTGAACCCTAGAAGTGTGGGAGCTCTAGAGGTGTGGGAAGAAGAATTATGGCATCTTCTTTATTGTATTTTCTTCTAAATAATTATTAATACAATTGGTCAAGAACCAGGAAGACATGAAGAGGCAATGCAGGTAGAATCCAAGAAATAGTGGGAGCATGGCATGAATTCTTTAGAAGAGAACCAAGCAGGAGATTTGGTAGAGTTGCCAAAGGGGATGAAAGCACTGAAAGATGAATGGATTCCCAGGTTAAAGAAGAGAGTGGATGGATACGTGAGATGGAAGGCCAGGATATATGGTCTTGAGGAAGCTACAAGACAGTGGTACAGGTTTTGACAGGTGGATGACAAAGCAGGGCTTCAGTCAATGTCAGTGTAACCATTGTGTTTGTCTTACCAAGTGGATGATGGTCACAACATTATCATGTTACTGTATGTGAATGGTATGCTTGGTGTAGGTTCAGACATACAAGGTTTTGCTGAGCTAAAGGTAAGGTTAGTTTAGTGGTGTGCCATGAAGGATTTGGAGTAGAAAAATTCTTTGGCAAGAGTAATCATAAGAGACATGGAAGATCACAGGTTGATTTTGTCTCTAGTGGGAGCTGATGTGAAGAAGGTGTTGGCAGGGTTCAATACGCAGGATGTAGAACTGGTAAGCACACCAAAGGCTAGAAAGTTTAAGCTGAGGTTAGAATAGTGTTTGAAATCACATGAGGTCGAGTGTAGACCTGAGTTTTCCCAAGCAGTGGGAGTTGTCAGAGAGTTTGGAGCTAATTCAGGGAAGGTAAATTCTCAAGGATTTGAGAGGGACTAGCAACAGGTTAACATGTTATGCAGGGTCAAGGTCTTCACTACATGGGTTTGTAGGTTCAGATGTGGTAGGTTACTTGGATGACAAGAGGTGCACCATAGGTTGTGTGATGGTTGTTCTTCAGGATTGAGCTTGAGGAGGGATACAAGTAAGGAAATGAATTAGATGAAGGTACAGGTATAGGTGCAGTTGTTTATCTCTAAGTGGGAGATTGTTAGGTTATGGAGCTAAAAGTTTCACTGATGCAAACATGGAGGAGAGTTGCAAAGGTTGCTGAGTTGCAGAACATGTTGCAGGGCAACCGATGTTGGTCATATGATAGTGCAGAAGCAACCAACATCGGTTATGAGTCGGCTGACATCGGTCAGGAAGGAGCCGATGTTGGCAACCTGTGTGTGCATGCGTTTGCATGCGGGTTGAGAATAGGTCTATTTTTGGACTTTCAGTTTGCATGTTAAAGGCTAATTATATTCTTGGAGTTGCGTGTCTAATTATTGTAATTATGAAAGTCTAATTATTGTATGCATGAGATCTATATAATAGACTCATGGGCTGTATTGTAAAATTGTACTAGAGTGAGAGAGCAAAGATTAGCTCCTTCAGAAGAGAGAGAGCAAGAGTGTTAAATAGCCAAGAGGGCTTGTAGAAGAGAGCAGGGATTAGCTTTTCCTAGTTGCAAAGGGGTGCTGAGTGTGTATGATCAGGGAGAGTTGTAGGTTGTACAAGTTCTGGTAGAAGATCCACCGGGGTACTGGTTGAAGACTCATAAGGACTTGGTGAGGCAAGGAGAAGGGTTCTTCAGGGTGTAGAGATATCTGCATGGTAAGTAAGGTTTGTTGATGTGCAGGGTGTTGCAGGTTCAAGGGAGATTTACTTGGAGTATGATTGTGTACTTGGTGTACTGGCAGCATTGTTACTGACTGGTGGAGGTGAACAACACCTCTGTGTTTGAGTTGATTGTTATGACCGTGATGAGAGAGTGAAGTGTTGAAGGAGAATTATAGGTGAACCCTAGAAGTGTGGGAGCTCTAGAGGTGTGGGAAGAAGTAGTGTGGAATCTTCTTTATTGTATTTTCTTCTAAATAATTATTAATACAATTGGGTATTGTCTCTCATATTTTATGTTGTTTCATATTTCTAGCTACTTATCATTCTAGTTAAATTCCATGTTTAGTTGCTAATACAAAGGTAATCAAGTGTGCCCTTAGTGGGCTATAGAGGATCCTAACAGTTGGTATCAGAGCAGGTTGAGCAAGTTAACCAGGTTGGTACCAATCTTGGCAAGTTGGTATCAGAAGGTGGTTAAGTTACTAATAGGTTATATTAGATCTGGTTAGTGTTTGTTGATTACAGATCACTCTCAAGGGTTTTAGATTGAGTGGGAGTATAGCAATGGCAAAGGAAAGTAAGCTACAAATGGAGAAATTGAATAGCATGAATGGTCAAATTGATGGAAAGAAAGAGCAGGTAAAGGAAGATTGTTGGTCGATAGAAGATCAACGTGTAGAAGCAGATGTTGCAGGTGTTGTTGCACAGGTTGCTCTGGATAAAGTAGAATCTTGGTCTATAGATTATGTTTCCTCTTTCCATGCAACCCAAAATAGAGCATCTTTTCATGAGTATGTCTAGGGAGACTTTGGAGAGATTTATTTAGGGGTTGGTGAGCCTTGTCACATGGTTGGAAAAGGGGAAGTGAAGCTAAAATTGTAGACAAATAACACACAGGTGTTGAATGAGGTCATGCAGGTACCAGTCTTGGAGATGAGTCTAATCTCTTCAGGAAAGTTAGGTGATGAGAGATGCACAGTAACTCTCACAGTGGATACATTTGAATTAGATGGTGATAATAAAGTAGGTATCCTTTATCTATCTACTTGTATTACTAATTCACCTTCTGTTGCAGAGATGTGGATTTGAAGGCTTGGTTACATATGTAAGAAGGGAATGCATGTTCTTAAGTAGAAGATAGATATCTTTGACAAACTTAAGAACTAGAAAGCATTGGTGTTCATAGAGGAGATGATGGATAGAGATCAACTGAGGGGACTAAATTATTCTAAGTAGGGCTGTGTTAATATGGACAAGGGTTTGATCCAAAAGGAGCTCACGAGTAAAAATTCATCACTCACAGGTGAACACAGGTACCGGCGTTGGTCAAGAAGAACTGATGTTGAACAGACAGGCACTGATGTTAGTCATGTGTAGATTAGTAGAGTCAATGGTGTCGGGTAGCAGGAACCAATGTTAGTCATATAGAAACCAACATCAGTAGAAGGGACACCAGCATCGATCAAGGAACTGATGTCGATAGATAGGGTCAATTGTAGGGAACTGACATTAGTCAGGTGCAGATTGGGAGATGGTCGAGATCAGTCACTGGAATGGATGTTGGGTAGACAGCTCGTTGTCAAGGAGTCTCAAATGCCCATATGGAGGACTGAAAGGGTAATTGGACCTCATATTCACTTTTCACCTTCTTACTTATTGCTTACTGATGGTCAAGAACCAGGAAGACATGAAGAGGCAATGCAGGTAGAATCCAAGAAACAGTGGGAGCATGGCATGAATTCTTTAGAAGAGAACCAAGTGGGATATTTGGTAGAGTTTCCAGTGAGAATGAAAGCACTGAAAGATGAATGGATTCCCAGGTTAAAGAAGAGAATGGATGGATACGTGAGATGGAAGGCTAGGATATATGGTCTTGAGGAAGCTGTAGGACAATGGTACAGGTTTTGATAGGTGGATGACAAAGTAGGGCTTCAGTAAATGTTAGTGTAACCATTGTGTTTGTCTTACCAAGTTGATGATGATCACAACATTATCATGTTACTGTATGTGGATGGTATGCTTGGTGTAGGTTCAGACATACAGGGTTTTGCTAAGCTAAAGGTAAGGTTAGTTCAGTGGTGTGCCATGAAGGATTTGGAGTAGTGAAATTCTTTAGCAAGAGTAATCATAAGAGACATGGAAGATTACAGGTTGATTTTGTCTCCAATGGGAGCTGATGTGAAGAAGGTGTTGGCAGGGTTCAATCCATAGGATGCATAATTGGTAAGCACACCAAGGGTTGGATAGTTCAAGCTAAGCTTAGAACAGTGTTCAAAATCACATGAGGTCGAGTATAGACCTGAGTTTTCCCAAGCAGTGGGAGTTGTGAGAGAGTTTGGAGCCAATTCGAGGAAGGTAGATTCTCAGGGATTTGAGAGGGACTAGCAGTAGGTTAACATGTTATGTAGGGTAAAGGTCTTCACTACATGGGTTTGTAGGTTTGGATGTGGCAGGTTACTTGGATGACAAGAGGTGCACCATAGGTTGTGTGATGGTTGGTCTTCAAAATTGAGCTTGAGGAGGGATACAAGTTAGGAAATGAATTAGATGAAGGTACAGGTGCAGTTGTTTATCTCCAAGTGGGATATTTTTAGGTTGTGGAGCTAAAAGCTTCATTGATGCATACATGGAGGATATTTGTGGAGGTTGTTGAGTTTTAGAACATGTTGAAGGGCAACCGACATCGGTCTGATCAACCGATGTCGGTCATATTATAGTGCAGAAGCAATCAACGTCAGTTATGAATCGACTGACATCGGTCAGGAAGGAGCCAATGTTGACAACCTGTGTGTTCATGCATTTGCATGTAGGTCAAGAATAGGTCTATTTTTGGACTGTTAGTTTGCATGTTAAAGGCTAATTATAGTCTTGGAGTTGCATGTCTAGTTATTGTAATTATGAAAGTCTAATTATTGTATGCATGAGATCTATATAATAGACTCATGGGTTGTATTGTAAAATTGTACTAGAGTGAGAGAGCAAAGATTAGATCCTTCATAAGAGAGAGAGAGAGTAAGAGTGCTAGATAGCCAAGAGGGCTTGTAGAAGAGAGCAGGGATTAGCTTCTCCTAATTCCAAAGGGGTGCTGAGTGTGTATGATCAGGGAGAGTTGCAGGTTGTGCAAGTTCTGGTAGAAGATCCACTGGGGTACTGGTTGAAGACTCATAAGGACTTGGTGAGGTAAGGACAATGGTTCTTTAGGGTGTAGATATATTTGCATGGTAAGTAAGGTCTGTTGATGTGCAGGGTGTTGTAAGATCAAGGGAGATCTACTTGGAGTACGGTTGTGTACTTGGTGTACTAGCAGCATTGTTACTGACTGGTGAAGGTGAACAACAACTCTGTGTTTGAGTTGATTGTTATGACCGTGATGAGAGAATGAAGTGTTGAAGGAGAATTATAGGTGAACCCTAGAATTGTGGTAGCTTTAAAGGTGTGTGAAGAATAAGTGTGGCATCTTCTTTATTGTATTTTCTTTTGAATAATTATTAATACAATTAGGTATTGTCTCTCATATTCTATGTTGTTTCATATTTCTAGTTACTTATCATTCTGGTTAAATTCTATGTTTAGTTGCTAATACAAAGGTAATCAAGTGTGCCCTTAGTGGGTTGTAGAGGATCCTGACAGTTGGTATCAGAGCAGGTTGACTAGGTTGACCAGGTTGTTACCAATCTTGGCAAGTTGGTATCAGAAGGTGGTTAAGTTACTAACAGGTTATATTAGATCTGGTTAGTGTTTGTTGATTACAGGTCACTCTCAGGGGTTTCAAATTGATTGGGAGTATAGCAATGGTAGAAGAAAGTAAGCTATAAATGGACAAACTAAATATCATGAATGGTCAGATTGATGGAAAGAAAGAGCAGGTAAAGGAAGATTGTTGCTCGGTAGAAGATCAGCGTGTAAAAGTAGATGTTGCAAGTTTTGTTACACAGGTTGCTCTAGATAAAGTAGAATCTTGGTCTATAGATTATGTTGCCTCTTTCCATGCAGCCCGAAATAGAGCATCTTTTCATGAGTATGTCCAAGGAGACTTTGGAGAGATTTATTTAGGGGTTGGTGAGCCTTGTCACATGGTTGGCAAAGGGGAAGTGAAGCTGAATTGTAGACAGATAACACACAGGTGTTGAATGAGGTCATGCAGGTACAAATCTTGGAGATGAGTCTAATCTCTTCAGGAAAGTTAGGTGATGAGAGATGCACAATAACTCTCATAGTGGATGCACTTGAATTAGACGGTGGTAAGAAAGTAGGTATCCTTTATCTATCTACTTATATTACTGATTCACCTTCTATTGTAGAGATGTGGCTTTGTAGGCTTGGTTACATATGTAAGAAGGGAATGTATATTCTTAAGTGGAAGATAGATATCTTTAACAAACTTAAGAACTGGAAAGCCTTGGTGTTCATGGAGGAGATGACAGATAGAGATCACCTGAGGGGACTAAATTATTTTGAGTAGGGTTGTGTTAATATGGATAAGGGTTTGATCTAAAAGGAGCTCATGGGTAAAAAGTCATCACTCACAGGTGAACACAGGTACCATCATTGGTCAAGAGGAACTGATGTCAAATAGACAGGCACCGATGTCGGTCATGTGTAGATAAATAGAGTCAATGGTGTCAGGTAGTAGGAACTGATGTTAGTCATACAGGAACTAACATTGGTAGAAGGGACACCGGCATCAGTCAAGGAACCGACGTCGACAGACAGGGTCGGTCACAGGGAACTAACATGAGTCGAGTGCAGATTGGGAGATGGTCGAGATCGGTCACTGGAATGGATGTTGGGTAGATAGCTAGCTGTCAAGGAGTCTCAAATGCCTATATAGAGGACTGAAAGGGTAAGTGGACCTCATATTCACTATTCACCTTCTTACTTGTTGCTTACTGATGGTCAAGAACCAGGAAGACATGAAGAGGCAATGTAGGTAGAATCCAAGAAACAGTGGGAGCATGGCATGAATTCTTTAGAAGAGAACCAAGTGGGAGATTTGGTAGAGTTTTCAGTGAGGATGAAAGCACTGAAATACGAATGGATTCCCAGGTTAAAGAAGAGAGTGGATGGATACGTGAGATGGAAGGTCAGGATATATGGTCTTGAGGAAGCTGTAGGACAGTGGTACAGGTTTTGACAGGTGGATGACAAAGCAGGGCTTCAATCAATGTCAGTGTAACCATTTTGTTTATCTTACCAAGTGTATGATGGTTGCAACATTATCATGTTATTGTATGTGGATGGTATGCTTAGTGTAGGTTCAGACATACAGGGTTTTGCTAAGCTAAAGGTAAGGTTAGTTCAGTGGTGTGCCATGAAGGATTTGGAGCACTAAAATTCTTTGGCAATACTAATCATAAGAGACATGGAAGATCATAGGTTGATTTTGTCTTCAGTGGGAGTTGATGTGAAGAAGGTGTTGGCAGGGTTTAATATGCAGGATGCACAATTGGTAAGCACACCAAGGGCTGGACAATTCAAGCTGAGCTTAAAACAGTGTTTGAAATCACATGAGGTCGAGTGTAGACCTGAGTTTTCCCAAGTAGTGGGAGTTGTCAGAGAGTTTGGAGCCAATTCAGGGAAGGTAGATTCTTAGGGATCTGAGAGGGACTAGCAGTAGGTTAACATGTTATGCAGGGTCAAGGTCTTCACTACATGGGTTTGTAGGTTTGGATATGGCAGGTTACATGGATGACAAGAGGTGCACCATAGGTTGTGTGATGGTTGGTCTTCAGGATTGAGCTTGAGGAGGGATACAAGCTAGGAAATGAATTCGATGAAGGTACAGGTATAGGTGCAACTATTTATCTCCAAGTGGGAGATTGTTAGGTTGTGGAGCTAAAAGCTTCACTGATGCAGACATGGAGGAGAGTTGCGGAGGTTGCTAAGTTGTAGAACACGTTATAAGGAAACCGTCATCAGTCTGATCAACTGACGTTAGTCATATTACAATGCAAAAGCAACCGACGTCGGTTATGAGTCGGCCGACATCAGTCAGGAAGGAGGCGATGTCGGCAACCTGTGTGTGCATGCATTTGCATGCAGGTCGAGAATAAGTATATTTTTGGACTATCAGTTTGCATGTTAAAGGTTAATTATAGTCTTGGAGTTGCATGTCTAATTATTGTAATTATGAAAGTCTAATTATTGTATGCATGAGATCTATATAATAGACTCATGGGCTATATTGTAAAATTATACTAGAGTGAGAGAGTAAATATTAGCTCCTTCAGAAGAGAGAGATCAAGAGTGCTAGATAGCCAAGAGGGCTTTTAGAAGAGAGCAGGGATTAGCTTCTCCTAGTTCCAAAAAGGTGTTGAGTGTGTATGATCAGGGAGAGTTGTAGGTTGTACAAGTTCTAGTAGAAGATCCATCGGGGTACTGGTTGAAGACTCATAAGGACTTGGTGAGGCAAGGACAAGGGTTCTTCAAGGTGTAGAGATATTTGCATGGTAAGTAAGGTCTATTGATGTGTAGGGTGTTGTAGGTTCAAGGGAGATCTACTTGGAGTACGGTTGTGTACTTGGTGTACTGGCCACATTGTTACTGATTGGTGGAGGTGAACAACAGATCTGTGTTTGAGTTGATTGTTGTGACCGTGATGAGAGAGCGAAGTGTTGAAGGATAATTACAGGTGAACCCTAGAAGTGTGGGAGCTCTAGAGGTGTGGGAAGAAGTGTGGCATCTTCTTTATTGTATTTTCTTCTGAATAATTATTAATACAATTGGGTATTGTCTCTCATATTTTGTGTTGTTTCATATTTCTAGTTACTTATCATTTTGGTTGAATTCCATTTTTAGTTGCTAATACAAAGGTAATCAAGTTTACGCTTAGTAGGCTATAGAGGATCCTGACAAAGATGACCTTATTACTTTTGATGGTCCAATTTATGGTTCTCCCTTAGATAACACATCCCATTATATTTATACAACTCTTCCATCATCTTCCAATACTAATGATAACCAAGATTCTACTAACACTTTTTCTTCCAATTCTCAAAATCAATATGAACCAAATAATTATTTATCTCTACTTGATTTACCCCCTTGTCCCAAACATTCTCCTTCATATCAACATAAATTCCAATGCACTTCAACTCCTCCTTCCAAGGATCTCCTTAATCACTATACACCTTTATCTAACAACATTATTATGGGCTATGATGAGTGGGATCCCATTTCAGAAATGACTAATATCTAATCTCAAATTCCATTCATTGAGCTTATGAGGACTTCCCCACATCATAGAAACCATCTTATGCATATCTTATTTGAGATGAATGTCCCTTGTACTCCTCTAACAAGATGGGAGTCATATTTATCTAGTTATAAAGATAGTATTAAAAAATAATGTGAAGATATATCTATCAAAATTGATGAAAATATAGACACTTCCCTTTCTATATGATTTCATATAGCCTCTATGATTCCTAATGAGATTTTTATTCATGCAAATGATCCTCCCCTATTTATTAGCATCTAAATAGGTGATATCCAAGTCAATTATGTATTGATTAATGAGGGTTCTATCACTTGTGTTGTTTCTCTTGATTTCATTAATACTCTTAGGTACTCTAAATGTAATCTCAAGTCTACACACATCACCTACCAAGGATACGATAGAAGTCAAATGCCTCCTCTAGGTTACATGTGGCTTCCCATTACCATCCCACCTATCACTATCAATGTGAAGGTGTTGATCTTTAATTTACCCCTTTCTTATAACATCTTACTTGGTGGACCATGAACTCACCACATGAGATATATTGTTTCCTCTGCTTATCAATGCATTAAATTCCCTCATAATGGATCCATTTATAGGATTATGGTGACACTAACCCTTAGAATTTATAAAAATTCAAAGATCATGGTGTCTTCAAGATTTTTACTCTTGAGCCTTTGTTAAGCATTCCATTTCATGAGTCTTAGCATCTCAACTTTTTCATTAACTCAACCCAAGGTTACAGTGGGCATCCTAAGCTCATTGGTAACATTCCTCCTAACCTCTTAAATTTTGATGATGATGAGCCAAATGAGATTGAATTAAATATAAATACTTATAATCTATCACCTCATTTCATCTCATAGCTTCTTGCTTCCTTATATCCTCATTCTCACAAACCTCCTTGTGATGACATTCTCATAGTCTTGACCAAGACTAGGTATTTTATTCACCATACTTCCTCAAATGACAAGGTTATCCCTACCTATGTCATTGATATCCACACCTTGGATTACAATGATGGTTATTCCTTAGATGATCCATTGTTAGTCAATCTTGTCTAGGCATGTGATGCTAATATTAACCATTATCATTCTTCTTTATTTGAGTCTTTTCATGCATCTCATAGTTTTCCTTCACTTATAGTTCTTAATTTTTGTATTTTTTACCTTTATCATAGGGTAGAGATGGCACTGACACCTCCAGTTTTTGAGGAACCACATAGGACTATGCTCATGGAACATGCTATAACCAGGCCTTAACATTTTTCCAGGTACCTTGACCTTAGTCTATGGTTTACCCCTGAGGTCAGTGTAACTCTCCTTAGACCTTCCATTTATCCCAATTATCCCTTAGTAGAGCCTGCTATAGTTGAGGCTCTTCTCAATCCTACTATAGTTGATCCTATTTTTTCTCTTACTATTGATCAATCTGCCCCTATTTCTAATATTATCACTCCTTTCATAGAGCCTAGATCCATTCCCTCCTAATCATCATCCTCCTTTGGTGATGGTTTTCTTCCCTTCCCTAAGATGGTTCCTATACCCACCAAATGGATTGATGAGTGCTCTCCAAATTATTCCACTCCTAATTTACCTCCTTCTATGAGTGCTTCTACTAAAACCACTCACAATCATATTTATTATGTCTATGGGATAGATAATCATTTTTCCACCCATTGTCGCAAGTTGAAACAATATAGTTATACCTTGCATCCTTCTTCCTTGTCTTCATAAAAATGCATACCTCCCAAAGGTACTTCTTGAGTACATGCCTAAGTATATTGATGTATATTATTTATGGCATCTATATGGCACCCATCACACTTATCATTGTCTCATCCTACAACAACATCTCAAAGATCACCTTATAGTCATTCCTCGACCTTCTACCACTCCTCTCATAGGTCATTCCCATAATAAGGATCCTCCTCATCCTCCCATGGCTCTACCTATAGTATTTCCATCCCCTTTTATGATCTTTTCACCACCTTTTGTACCTCCACCCATGATTCCTTCACCTGTGGACCTTCTCTGAACCATGGATTCATCTCCATCAGTGATTCTTGCATCTCCAATATATCCTACTCCCACACATTCTCCTGACCATCCTTTGCCTAATTTTTCTCATCATCATGATCTATTGATTATTCTTACTTTTTTAGTTAATGAGATTAAAAATTAAATATTTTCCTAGTATTCATTGAAGATTGATGAAACCTTAGCAACAATGTGTATCCAAATTCATAGAGACTTACCCAATGTATTAGATAATGTGTGTGTACATATTTACCAGTATTTATGAGCAAATGCATGGTGATTTCACATCTATATTTTATACTATGTGTAATCTAATCTTATTTATATCTATTATATATCATTTTGCCTTGTGTCAAATTTTTTATTATCTTATATCATTATCTCTTACTTGTTGTACTATATCTTGCTTATATTATCATTTTTATTCACATATGGTTATCTTTTATTATTGATTTCCTTTTTACCCTAGAGTTTTTATCTAAACTCTCTTTCTTTTATCTTTATGATTATTTTGACTTCTTATCCCTCTTTTTCATAGATAATTTGTCATGGTGACTTGGTTATACAAACCTTATTCCCTTTGGTTATTATCTCCCTTTACCATATGATTAGTTAGTAAACAATCTATCTCATTATTATCTCCTTTCACTAGTCCACTTTGGATCTCCTTTTTTCTTTCTTCCTTTTTTTTCAAACTAAGCATATACACAGTTGAGACTTGAGATCACATGTTATTTCATTATCAAGCCTAAGTGTCCTAGTTAGTATTTGTCTTTGGTTACTTATCTTGTTATAGCCTTAGCATATAGCTCATTTATGTGTATCATTATCCCTCTCATGATTGGTCATTACAAATCCCTATGGAGGAGGAATCTTAAAAATCCTTCAAAGGAAATTTAAAATCCAAATCATTTAAACAAAAGGTAATGACATCAAAAAGGAAAAATATAATTAAAAGTCTAATCACACTAAAAGATGTGATTCAAAGCATGTCTCCTTATTATATTCAAAGATCAAACTCCATAGTTGGCATCATGATAAATATGAGGTCCTTTGGAGTGTATTAGGCTAGCAGATTAGAAGAGGAGAATAAAAAATTATTTTATTGCTACCTACTTTCTCACGTAAGTACCCAATCTTTGTAGTAGATCGATAGCTCTATAAGGGGTCTTAAAGAATGGGGAACATATTATGGGAAGGTAAGTGCCTTTTTACTTTTCCTTGTACCAATATACCTTCATGAGTTGATCTTATTTTCACACTTATTTTCCTATAAAGCTTTATATCTATAGCAAACAAGTTTCCTTTGTACATTGATGACCACTAGTTACTTAGTGTCTTTTAATGTCCTTAGTATGCCTATTACCTCCTAAGGTGTTTTCATACGACACCTAATTCTTGATTCTTACACTCCATTTTTCACTCCTTATATCCCTTATATTTCTTCTTGATAAATATTATTTTGTCTACTAACCACTCCCCTTGGGATTTCATTTGAGTTGCTTTGTAAGACTGTGGATAGAACCTGGCATTCCTCATAAATTACCATCTTTTCCTTCCTATTAACCACATATTTTATTACTAAATATTCCTATTTATTACACCCTAGTGGTGTTTGATTTGTTCAGTTGCAGTGTAAGACCATGGATAGGACCTGACTCTCCTCACACAATTTTCTAATACCCAAGTCACCATCCAAATTGCATGTGTCAAATTTGAGATAATATTCGATTGATTATGAAGTTATATGTCATTTTAAATTATTCCCATCTTGATTTAGTATGTTTTATTCTTACTTAATTTATCTTTCACCTTTTTATCTTCTTATATTCTGAGTGTGTGTAAGATTTTAACCATTTGTTAAATTTTTCATACTTCCCAGCTTGAATTAGTATGACCAATTTAAGACCAAACGTTTTCCAATTTTTTTTATTTTATACTTCCTAGCATGATTTAGTATGATTTATTTAATTAATTTATTTGTTTTTATACCATTTGTGCCATTTTACATAACTTCCATTTTATTACTTTGTTTGTCATACTTCCCAATGCAAATTAGTATGATTTTACTTGTTTTAATTTGGTGCAAAAATCTTTCACATTGGTTTTTAAAAAAATCCTTTTTAACCATATTGTTTAACCATTTATTATTTCTCTATACTTATTCATTTATTGTTAGTATATGTTTCCCATCTTGAAATAATGTGTAGTACATTTTCTTGATTGATTTTATTTTACCAAGTCCTTTTTACCTGTTTCTTTTTAACCATGTATGTGTCCTTTATAATAACAGGAAAAAAACCACATCTCATATATTTCCTATATAATATACAACAAATATAAATACATGTTCTAAAAATAAATATGTCCAAAGCATTCGTAGCCTCAACCATAATAAACCATAATGACAACATACAAAACCAATAACAATATGCCAAAACGATCTATATACATCTCATGAGATTAATATAACCATATAAAATGCTCCATATCTATAGATGGGATCCATACTATATATCTCATGACCTAGACACACTACCTATTGAGGCCTCAATGATCTGAGCAACATTTCAAGTGACAATTTGGGTGATGGTTCTACCCCAATTGGTGGTAGAACTTCTGGGAGCCGTAACTTTTGCACCATAGCTCTATTTGACTCCCCGTTTGAACCGTTCGAAAGATAAGAATGAGGGGAACATAATGAGATGTAATTTATCTCTTATAAATGGTTTTTAACCTCAAAAAAACAAATGGAAGTCCCCCAAATTTCAATTTTAGTAGTGCAGTCTAAAAATAGTAAGTTTCTAAAAATAGTAATTCCTCGAATTCTATATTGTTGTAAATCATGGAAGTCAAACCATTTAATCTCCCTCAATAATGGTGACTTTCCAAATCCTCCTCATAACTTAAAAACATGTATAAATGAATATATATGTAAATTAGACATCTCTTCTCAAAGATAGGCATATGTTTAGGTCTGTAAATTTGATGAATAAAACATCTCTTCTTAGAGATAGCATTATTGTTATTATTTTTTTATTATTTATTAAATTTTATTTCAACCAAATATTTTGAATTTTGGATCACTCAATATAACTCCTCCAAATAGTATGCTATAAGGAGGCCATATAATATTTCAATCCATCTACCTATCCTTATAGGTGCACTACCCATACCTATGACTCTACCAACTAGGTCTAATTCTCTATCATCTATGTTACTATATCTATATTCACATCTCTATCATCTACAATGGCCTACCATGATTTTTTCTCTCATTCACCCATCACTATTGGTGGTTGTATCCTCTCTCTACACTCATATCTACCTTGTTGTCTCTCTAGCTAATCTGAACCAGATCGCCTAAGTTGGGGTAGATGGTAAACTTATATCCTCTAATTCCATGGGGTTGTATGGATACAGAGTCTCATATAGGACATCATAGAGCATTCCCCTCAATAGGGACCCCCATCTCTCCTCTTTAACCTCAAATACATTTACAAAATCACACTAGATGAATATTAGATCATTGTTATATCTTAAAATATCTATCTTTATTTCCAAAATAAAAACCTAAGTAATATTATTCAAACACCTTTTCTTACCTATCTATGTCTTGGCTACTATGGTCTCACCATCTACATGACTACCTAACATATTCTCCCTTTTTTGCATATCCTCCTAGCACCTCCTCCATAGGTCACATCTTTAGCTCAAACCCAACTATCATGACTCATGTCCATCTTAACCTACATTTGAGTGGTCTCTTTATCATCTCCTCTAGCTCACCTATGGGATCATCTGAGATGGCAATAGTCTCCACTCTCTCTTTCTCCTATTACCTCCATCAATGCCTTATCCTTGGTGGCCACTACTCATCTAATTATGGAGCTAGTAGTGGCACATCTGGTATCTCTACCTCTACATTCCTATCCTCCTACTCTGATCCTCATCATGCCTGACTAATCTATGGTTTCTCTTAATGTGGCCTTAGTGTTTGTCACACTATCTATGGCCCTAGTCATTTCTTCCCTCATAGCTCCCTCATATACCCAGCCACTACTTGGGCATCAGTATTAATGTCATAAAAAGAGGTAGGCCCATCTACCCTAGCACCTATGATACCATATGTGGCTATTTCCACTAGAAATAGTGTCTAACAACCTCTATATTCACTATCACTAGTGCTACCATGTCCCAACTCACCAATGTAGCTAATGTGTGTTTGTATGGCTACCACACTATGTTTTTACATTTCATTGACTATAGTAATAGAATATGGGGCATAACCCATGATACTTGGTCTTCTTTTCATCTTTATAATCAATGTGACCTATCATTGATTACATGGGGCAACCCAACCAATTGATACATAAGAAACCTCTCATAGATCCAAGTTATCAACAATATGATCAATCCTATGGTCTTATACCTTTTAACTAGCATCTTGTACATATCATGTACCAACTAAACCCAAAAGATAGATCTTAGGTTATATAAAACTTTCTCCTCCAAGATCATCCTACTTAAGGCTACCATGAATAATAGTACCTTGCCATATGACTTGTTACATAGCACCCATTATGTCATAAGGCTTATCACATCCTTCTAGATGTATAGAATATATGATGTATAGAAATCAAACATGCTAACTCTCCTACCTAGTAATATCATCTTTGATCATATATCCCAAATGGCTAAGGCTCTCTTCTCCTTAAAGCTATCTAGTATCCCTATGTCCACCTATGCTCCTACTATAGGCAGCCCTAGGATGGCATGGACATCCTCTAGCATGATAGCCACCTCTATTATATCCCTATCCACTTCCCATATGAAGGTGTTAATAAATCATTCCCAATAACTAAGGAACATGAATAATGATCAATGATGAGGGGGATCTATCACACATCAGCTATCCCACCTAGACCTATAGATCTTAGTCTATCCCTATCTCCATCTAATAACTTATCTAACAAGTTTAGTAACCATGCCACATTTACAAGTCTCTAAAATCTTTGTCATCCATGTACCCAAGAAACAAAAAAGGATGTATTACTTCCTTCATGTCAGGTATAATCATAATACATTATTTTTATATATTTTTTTATAAAAATAAGACTAATTACTTATATTCATTTTAACCTAATTTTAGCCTATTCGGTCCTTCTTAAGATTACTTGGTCATTTTGGTCTATTTTATCCCTCTTTTAGCCTTTTACATTTTTTTATATCATTCCAACTCTTTGGTCAAACTAGTTTGACCAAGATTTTCCTATCTTTTTGTTTGGTTGACTCAAAAATCTAAGTCAACTCCCTTATCTTCCCCTCCCTAGTGCTAATTTTCCATTCTGGACCTTTTGGACCATCTAATAACTCAAAACTAGGTCATCAACTTGTATAATGTATAAGGTTGACCCATACATACTGGGTCAGTACTATGGATTATACTCATTCCTAGCCTACTGGGTTGATTAGGTCGATCCAATGTTTTTTACTTTTTGACCCCTTATATTTTCATAAAAAAAGTGGCATGTTCTTGTTTTATTCCTAAGCCCTCTAAACCCATTTTCCATAATCTTATTTACTACCTATGTAATCTAATTTTGTTCCATTTTGACATATATAAATTTTTAAAATTCAAAATTACTACAAATTCACTTAATTCAATAAAAATTTCAAAAACTAGTGTGAGATTCATGGTTACATACCTGTAGTGCACTTGTCACCACCTCTAGAGCCTCTCCCTATCTATATTATTGTCTCCTCCACATCTTAGCTTGTTTTATTTCTAGAGCTCTTGTTTTACTCCTTTATAAGTCAAAACAATAAATGACTTATCTTTTACCCCATTTAAAAACACTTTTAGCAATTCAAATTCTTTAATTATTGTCTTTCAGATTCCTTATTTTGCCTATATATTTATTTTTACTCATCCATAAAATGTGTTGAATTAGTGATGATGTATAGATTATTTTCCACTATCATGTACATATATTCCAAAAAAAATGATTTTTGGCAATTGTTTGCACTAACTTCTATAGGTTCATCTAGTGTTCTTTACATTGGATACCTTCACATATCTTGCAATATACTTCTTTATCTATGACACTAAGGTAAGTTAAATGTATGTGTTTTAAAAATTATATCCTTTCATTTATCATATTTTCTACTTAATGCACTTTACTTAGCATTAACATTGTGTGTTATCATGTTCTATCTTAAAGCACCATCCCGTGTTACACTTATATGACACATGATGAAATTTAAATGGGGCATATGTATACATAAATTTTTCAAACTTTTATTGATTACTTATATTTTGTATCTTATAAGAACATGTTGAGTCTCAATCTCTCTGAGTGCATGCCTTAAGGGGTGCATCAAGAAAGAAGTGGGTAGATAATTGGTGCTTTATATGATTATTATTCCTTTTTCCACATGTTATCTACACACTTATCTCCTAAAATCATTAACCCTAAGCTTATTCTTCTCAATCCTACCCATTCATCTCAGTTTTCATGTCTTGTCTATCCTTTTCTTTCCTTAGCTCCCTTTTGGTTAGTTGGTTTTATGAGGTCAACTGGGTCAACCCATTATATTTTAGGGGTATTTTTCAATTTATTAACTCATTATCATTTTAGCCAACCTAGCTCAAACCTAGTGAATTATCCCTGAAAACACACTGGGTTGACTGGGTCAACCCTATACATTCAACATTTTTGAGAGGAATTAGGGTAAGATCTATATATATATATAAGTTCATTTCCCACCATTTCATAAGAGAATAATTAAGAGTGAATAAGTGTGAATGAACATCTACTTATTGACCATTCTACTTGAGGAATAAAGCATAGGGTTTCATACTTTTTTTAGAAATATGGATCTTGTTTTAAGGATAAGTCTTTTGGATGCTTAGATAGATTGTGTATTCTAGAGCTAATTTATCTTCATTATCCTTACATACCACAATAATATCTTGTGAATAACCTTGGCCTAGGGAAAGATTGAGGATCAACAAGTTTGTCTTCAACTGTAAGTATTCCTAAATTTATTTCTCCTTTTCAAGAGTAGATATATAATGCAACTGTATTCTTTTCCCATGTATTAAGATCTTGTATACATTGATGTGAGTATATGTCTTCTAATATATGTTTAATTTAGTTGTTTTATTATTTATAACCCCCACTTTGAGCCATAAGATTTGGTGTGAACTATATTATATTTACTTTCTTGTTATTAGAATAAGTGAATGCTTTAAACATTAGGACTCAATTAGGGTTGTTGTGTGATTATGTTATACAATAGGCTTTGGAACCTTTCCTAGCATGATATGTTGTGATAAGTGATCCCATAATCAGGTCTAGTGGATCCCCATATTGTTCATGCTCCCACTTAACAAGTTTATTCCCAATCAAAAGTGTAGGTATGCTCTATCTTCTCTAAGCTAGGATTGATTTATAGACATGATGCATTTTTTATTGCATATAGTTAGGACTTCAACCATAGAATGGATATTAGAGTGTTTTTTAATAATAGACCATAATTTTCAAGTGAATTCATATTCACTATAAGATAAATTAATTTCAATCATTGTGTGATTTTGATTATCATCATGCTCAAAAACTTCATTATGGAAGGATATTTCATTATATTGTGTTTCTACATATATCTCATCACTCAATGCAAATTCATTAGTTACATGTTCTACATTTTAAATGGCATCATTCAAAAAGGATTGAATAAGTTCTATTGTCTCATTTGAAGACATATATCAATTAAATTCCATGGAATTAGGCATGTTATTTTTATTTGAAATATTATTTGGTGTGAAGGAGGTACCTTCACCTTGTCCAAAATCTCTTATGGATGTTTTCCTTTCTTGTCTCTTTCTTTATTTTTCTCTCTTGACTTCAATTTCATCATTTTTTATTTATTTAATTGTTATTTTTCATTGATGACCTAACCTCATTATTATTCTTAAATAAATAATTCCAAGTATAGAATAAAAATTGAAGATTTTATAGTAACTAAGACAAAGTAAATGGATAATTTGTAGAGCATCAATAGTAAAAATTAGCTGTAAATTTTTAAAATGTAAAAATAATGAATGAATTTCATGGAAAAACAAGTAAAATTCATGAACTAAAAATGGTGTATTATCTTTTAAAAATCACACACACCTTGTTTGGGAGTAGCTCCAAATGTGGATTTACATTTATCATGCATTTATGGGATTTGAAATGGTGTACTCTATTTATAAAGGGAATATGCCATTTTAAAAGGGTGTACACATTTTAAAAAGGGAATATTCCATATTCAAAGAGTGTACACCCTTTCAATATTTATTTCTTCTAAATTTTTCACTTTCCCTCTAAAACTAGTTCAGCTTTAGGCTTAGGGCCTCTGAACCTAGCCTAAAACCTGTCATGGGTCAGCCCACATAATTTTTAAGAAATTTATGTGACTTTTTCATTTTTGTTGACACATATTATTAGATAGATTTTATTATTTTTAAATATATATGAGTTTTTAGAGGGAAAAATATATTTTTTGAATTTTTTTTTTTAAATTTTAAAATATTATTTTTAAATATAACTTAATTTATACACAACATACCTCATTATGGACTATATACATATCTTTAAAAACACATTTAAAAAATTTTGGCCACTAATCAAAATTTTATAAAACATATATCTCATCAATATATATTTAGTTGGATATGCTTTACAAAAATTGATTTTCATGAAGTTAAGATCAAAAATTTCTATTCATGCACTTACAATTTTAATTTTCTAGTTGTCTTGACTTGTAAAATGATTATATATATGTATGTATGTATCTATGTATGCAAGTATGTATGTATATATTTATGTATGTATGTATTAAAAAATTAATAAAATATTATTAACAATATTTGACATTTCATCTATATATATATATGAAATTTCATACAATAATTCAGTCATTTACCCAAAAAAGTGTGTCCATGCACATGTAATATCCTTATATTTTTACAAAAAACTGTCAAGACATTATCATAAATATAATGCACCAATTTAGTACACTTGTACACACACACACACACACACACACGTATGTATGTATTAAAAATTTAATAAAATATTATTACCAATATTTGACATTTAATTTATCCATATATGAAATTTCATACAATTATTCATTCATTTACCTAAAAAATGTATCCATACACATGCAATGTCCTTATCTTTTTACAAAAAAGTGTCAAGACATTATCATAAATACATTAATTTATTATGCATCTATCATATATGTGTGTGTGTTGTGTGTATCACACACAGACACAGACACACACATGCGCGCGCACACACACACACACACACACACACACACACACACACACACACACATGAACTAAATTAAGAATGCTACAATTCATATTCTTATGTTATTGTCAATTTTTTCCAAGTGTCTCTAAAATTATCTCGAAGTTAAACTATTATTCTTTTCAAAAAATGGCATATATGTATATGTTCATATTCATCCGCTTTATTTGATTAAAAACATCTCTCATGCTCTTCAAAAACACCATGGCTTTTTTTTTAAAAAAAAAATTGTCCATACGTTAATTGATATAAAACATAAAGGATAAATATACTACCCAAAAAATTAGGTTTTGTTTATCTGCTTAAGTGATCAAAAAAATATATTTTTATTTCAAAATTCATTTTAAATATCATAAAAATACCACTTTTAAAGTGTAATATCTTCTTAAATTTTTACAATCACCTTCATTTCTATCTTTTACTCAGAAACCTCTCTTAAATTTTTGAATTGATATGAAAACATTATAGAATCACTTATCCTTTCTATAAGAACTAATTTTATCTAATATAAATTAAAATAGAAGGAAATTGGGTATAATTATTAGGGTTTTACCTTTTTCATATCCTTTTTTAATGGAAATTTATAAATTATCACTCACATAAGTCAATAAGTTATCTGGTATGTATGAAGATCCTAACATGTATCTATATGTGTGATTTGTAAGAAAGTAGTAGATTCTATATTATATTTCACTATTCTTCATGTGTATTTTCCTTTTGTAAATGAACTCATATAAATATTTAATTATATTAATAACTTGAGATTAAGTTAGGCACTATATGCACCCATGAATTTTCAAAATAAGGACCTTAAAAGGAGTGAAAAAGTGGGGGGAAATGTGCACATGGCTTAGAGGATGACTAAAACATAGGATAATTTTAAAATGAGAGGGAACATTTAAATTTAGTTAATGTGAGCTGGAGGATTCCTAATAAAAAGGGTATTTCACCTAATGGAAGTCAAAAATAGGACCCATAATATTCAATTTAACCCAAATATGTAACCTAAGCATAAACACGCTAAATAAATATAATTCAACACTAAATGATGCCATAATACCATTTCTATGTGTCTAAAACTCCTTATAATACAATGAATCCATATGGTTTTAACTTTTTTTTTACATTTATTTCTTTGTTATAATTACATCATATTCCAAATACTGAGATGTGATCAAGTTAAAATTATGTATGAAAAAAATAATCATGTTATATACTAAAACACTATCATGTTATACATTAATCAATCAGGTAGTAATGAAAAAAATAATTAGTATCTATTATTAATGGGAGGTATAATGTTCAAATCTCATTCCTTGTTAATGTGAACCACTACTCAATAGATTCTTTGTTATTAAGGTACCATTGTAAAACTAATCAATTGGTAGGTATGAAGTGATAAAATTGTCAAAATACTTATATTCTCATTCTTATTATGATACCTAAGCCAATATAGGATGGGAATACCATGTTCCATTAAAAAACTCATGTTGTACATTATTATCGGTATATTATACTTTGAATACAATCCAAAGTTCCTTATTCAATCTCCAAAAAGTGTGATTTCAAATCCAAACACTAATCTCACATTTCTTTATGTACCTCCATACCCATTTAAAAAATTCAAAGTGGATTAATATTAAAACCCATATTACTAGCCATATGCATGGGATGAATTTTGAGAAAACAATGAAAATGTTGTATTATGTACTAAAAAGGCATCAAAGATGTACTAATTATTTTGTTTTCCAAGAGAAAGTTATTAATCTAATATTAAGAAAATGATTGGAAAAGAAACAAACATGATAATTGAGGTAGGTAAAGGATTTTTGAGACTATTATCATGTAATGTAGAGGGGAAACAATACCCAATTGGATTGATTTGTATTTTTGAGAAGAACAAAACTTATATCAGAGTTTTTGAGGAAAAATGACACCCTTTTTATATCCCTAAATATATTTAAAAAAATAAGTTATTGGAATTTTAATTTATGAGAAACTTACTTCAATTGATGATACATAATTAGGTATACAAGAGTCATTAACAAAAATTTAAATTGATGATAACTTATTTAATTTTTAAAAGGGTTATTAATAAAAATTTAATTTATATGTATAAGAAATTATAATTTTAAGCATTATATGACACTGAGTGTTCCCAAAAAAAAAATTAGTTATATTTATTCCCCATTAAGGAGCACATTTTTTTATGATCTCTAAAATTTCATTGAAAAAATAATAATAATAAGACAATAAGACTTGATGGATTCATATATGATGAGGAGGAATTTATAAATTGCATTGATGATGTAAAGGTAGGTGATATAAAGTGGGGTTTGAACCCATTCACTCTCAAATAGAAATAAAGGAAATTTATAGACCTTTATTTCCAAGAATAATTCTCTCATATAGTTGGTTCCATTACATGCATTTAGGCCATTATGTAAGACATTGAAAACAAGAGAGAAATAACAAAGAGGTTACAAATGTCCAAAATAGATATGATGATATATATGTGTAAGGTGAAGATTCTAAATATCAACCCACCACATATGAAAGAGATGATTTAATTCCTCATGTATGAAAATTATGTAATTCTCAACTTGATGTACAAATCTAGAAAAAAAATGGATATGACTAAGGACATAGTTAATAATGTAATTGAAGAAAAAATGAATAGATATGTATAAATGGTTAAGGCAATCCCTCAAACCCATCATGATCTTAATCACATCCATCTTGAGAACATTTATATATGGATATTACTTATGAAGATGAATTGTAAAATCATAGATTACAAGATGAAAAATAGTTGATTGACTACTTAAATTTCATGGAAACTAAGAAGCTTAAAAATTAGTTAAAAACATGATTGGAAATAGAAAGGTTTTATGGATTGTATATGTCAATTAGTGATCAATATGATATTACTATGTCAAGTTATACACCACTTAACAAGAAATAAAAATTTATAATTAATGATAAATTTTTCTTAAATAAAGAAAAATAAATATTAAAATAATTAAGAACATTGATAATACATGGTTGGGATCCTTAGAAATCACTCATGATGTATGAAGTAATGAAGCCTATTGATTCACACAATATTCTTGGATACCATGATTGAAATTAGGGTTAGTTAATTTAAGGGGACATTAAAAATCTCATAGTAGAATAAATGATTTGTATTGAAGAGTCATCCACAAAAGCTCTAAAAATTTTATCTTACAATATGGCAAATGTTAAGTACCATGTGAATAATGTATGGACTTGAAGAAGATTATCATATATTGAAAAATATAAATATTTACTTACATGAATATTTATATGATAAATATAAGTTATATATCAAGGTGGAAAATTCAATCAAGGAATTCCATAAGAAATTAAAACCCTGGTTATGGGCTTCATCAATCGATACAATTCTTTTAGTCACTATATAGATAGATACTGACATGGCTTCTCTATAAAATACGATAACAAGATTTGAAAATACCATACATTATGATTTTTATTATTGGATATCTCCTTTTTCTAAAGATTATATTGACAAATTTATTAATTTATGAATGTGTGTTGTAATTCATGACATATAATTTTCAATTTTACAAGAATTCTAATCTTTAGTAAGTAATTGTTTACAATAAATTATTAATTAAATTATAAATAATTTTTAAAGGTCCATGATGTGGTCTTTATTCATAAAAAAATATTTTAAATAGTATATTTATAATTATTATAAATTGTGTGTGTGTGTGTACATGCATTTGTAAGATTATTTTTCTTTAATCTTATAAATTTTGAAGTGAATTAATATTTTAATGAATGTCTATCACTGTTAGTAGAAAATAATTAGACAAATAGTGTATTTTTTAAGATGTCTGAATAAGTATGTGATTTTTATTCATGTCAAGAAGAAAACCCTTGGTTTATCTTAATATTTTTATATTGGCACAAAAAATGCATTAAAATTCCATTGATTGGTATATAAATCTAAAAGTGCACATGATTTTCCTCATATATTTGTGAATGGTTATCTTTAAAAAACTTCAATAAAATGGTTAAGCCTACATGACATGATATATGGAAGTTATTTAGAGACTCTCTTTTAAAAACATTGACCAAAAGTGGTAGATACAAGGTATATTAAATTTTATTTGTCTCACAATTCTCTTGTTTAATTTCTTATTATTTGTGAGCTACTTTATTCATTTGATGTTAAGATCACCTAATGAAAATAGTGTTTTAAGATCATTGTTCACCATTTTCCTTAGGATTTAGTGTACATAATTTTGACTAACGTTAATTTACTCAATTTATTTTAGTTGGACAATTAAATCTACATGTTTATTATGTATAGTAAATACTTCAATTCTTTTTTTTCTACTCATACGACATAAAGTCTTGGAATCTTTATTTTATACTAATTAATAAAGCTTTAGATGTTGACTTACTCACTATACATTATGTTATTACTTGTCTTTCCACATTACTATCTTTTTTTTTAGCTTGGTTACCTATTGTATTAAATGCATTAAATAGATTCCTTATTATTGAATTATTTCCTCATATATTTCTTGTTCTTAACCCTAAAATATTCATCATAGGGCATATTTTCTACATTTTAATTAATTAAATAAATATTTGACATAATTTTATTTTTATTTTATTGTTAAATAAATATTCCCATACACATTGATCATGATGTAGAACTGATCTTCTTGACATTTTACCTTCCATAGTTTCTATTAGTTTATCATCTATTTCAATTAGATACTTTGGTGTTCATTGTATTATCCTAGTGGATGTGGGTCCAAGAGCTACATTTTTTTATTAAATTGGATAATGTTAGCACTTCAACCATAGAATGGATATTAGAGTGTTTTTTAAAATTAGACCATACATGTGAAGTGAATTCCTCTTCATTATAAGATAAATGAATTGGGTTCATTGTTTTATTTTGATTATCATCATGCTTAGAAACTTCATTATGGAAGGATGTTTCATTATATTGTGTTTTTGCATATGTATCATCACTCAATGCAAATTCATTAGTTACATGTTCTACATTTTGAATTGCATCATTCAAAAAGGATTGAATAAGTTCTATTATCTCATTTGAAGACATATATAAATTAAATACCATAGAATTAGGAATATTATTTTCATTTAAAAAATTATTTGATGTGGAGGAAGTACCTTCACCTTGTACAAAATCTATTATGGATGCTCTCCTATCTACATGTCTCTTTCTTTACTTTTCCCTCTTGACTTCAATTTCATCATTTGTTATCTCTTTAATTGGCCTTTTCCTTTGATGACATGACCTCATTATTAATCTTACGTTAACAAGTCCAAGTATAGAATAAAAATTGAGGAATTTATAATAATTAAGACAAAGAAAATGGAGAATTTGTAGAGTGTTAATAGTAAAAACTAGTTACAAATATTTAAAATGTAAACTTAATGAGTGAATTTCATGGGAAAACAAGTAAATTTTATGAACTAAAAATGGTGTATTCTCTTTTAAAAAGCACACATACATTGTTTGGGAGTACTTACAAATGTGCATTTACATTTATTGAGAATTTATTGGATTTAAAATGGTGTACACCCTTTACAAAGGGAATATACCATTTTAAAAGGGTGTACATATTTTATAAATGGAATATGCCATATTTAAAGAATGTACACGCTTTCAATCTTTTTATCTTTTGAATTTTTCACTTTCCCTCAAAAATTTGTTTGGGTTTAGGCTTGGGGAATCCAAACCTAGCCTAAAACCTATCATGGAACAACCCATTTTTAGGAAATATAACTGACTTTTTCGTCTTTGTTGACACATTTGATCAAACATATTTTATTATATATATATATATATATATATATATATATATATATGGGTATGGGTTTGTAGAGGGAAAATATAGTTTTTGAATATATTTTTTTAATATTAAACTATTATTTTTAATTATTAGTTAATTTATACACAACATACCTTATTATTTAATAAATACATATTATTAAAAATACCTTTATAAAATTTTGGCCACTAATCAAAAGTTTATAAAACATATATCTCAGCAATCTACAAATAGTTACCTATGCTTTAAATTTTTTGATTTTCATGAAGTTAAGAACAAAAAATTATGTTTGTACACTTACAATTTCAAAATTTTAGTGGTCTTGAGTTTTAAAATTATTATTAGTCTTGACTTTTGGGTAAATGAATGAAATATTGTATGAAATTTCATGTATGGATAGATAAAATGTTGAAGATTGGTAATTTTATATATATATATATACCAATCTTCAACATTTCATCTATTCATACATGAAATTTCATACAATAATTCATTCATTTACCCAAAAAAGTGTGTCCATACACATGCAGTACCCTTATATTTTTACAAAACATTATCAAGCCATTACCATAAATTCATCAATTATATATCTATATATATATATATATATATATATATATATATATATATATATATATATATATATATATATATATATAACATAGAGAATAAATATACTACCCAGATAATTGGGTTTTGTTTGTTTGCTTGAGTGGTCAAAAATATATATTTTGATTTCAAAATTCATTTCAAATATCATAAAACTACCATTTATTTTTTTAAGTGTAAGATCTTCCCAAATTTTTACAAGCACCTTCATTTCTATCTTCTACTCAAAAACCTTTCTTATATTCTTAAATTGATATGAAAACATTCTAGAATCACTTCTTTCTCTAAGACCTAATTTTATCTAAGAGACATTAAAATAGCATAAAATTAAGTGTAATTATGATGGTTTTACCTTAGTCATATCCATGTTCAATGGCAAGTTATAAATTATCACTCACATAATTCAATAAGTAATATGGTATATATGAATATCCTAGCATGTATCTATATGTATGATTTGTAAGAAAGTAGTATATTCTATATTCTATTTCACTATTTGTCATATGTATTTTACTTATACAAATGAACTCCTATGTATATTTAATTATATAAAAAAATTAAGATTAAGTTAGGCACCCATGCCTTTTTAAATTAAGGACCTTAAAACGAGGAAAAAATGGGGGAAAATGTTCGCATGACTTAGAGGGTGACTAAAGAATAGGATAATTTGAGAATGAGAGGCGAAATTTAAATTAAGTTAATGTGAGATAAACGATGCCTAATTAAAATGGTATTTCACCTAATGGAAGTTAACAATAGAACACATAACACTCAATTTAACCCAAATATGTAACCTAAGCACAAACATGCTAAATCAATATAATTCAACACTAAATGATGTCATAAGACCATTTATATGTGTCTAAAATTCCTTATAATAAAATGAATCCATATGGTGTTGGATATATTTTTTAATTTCTTTCCTTATTCTAATTCCATCATATTCCTATTGGTCATTTTTAGCCCACATATGAATCTCTCGCATGGTTTGATGAAGCAAGTGGATCAAAGGTTTAGAAATGAGTACATTAATTCAAAATGGAGAGGATCCAAGAAGGTTTTCACGGTGTAGGAACATGTCTAAACAATCCTAAGTTTATAATTTAGAAATATTTCAACTTTTGGGTAAGTGTTAGAGCATTTATAATTCCTTCAAAGAAATTATCCACATCAAAAAGGGCTTAAGTGTTATTTATTTCAGGTCTTTTGGGACAAAGTCTTGGGAGTTATTTTGGACATTTTGTCTAAAAAAATATATTGAAAGATCATTTTCTTAGAAATTGGACCAAACAGAATCTTAAGGGTCTTTTCTTTCATGAAAATTGTTTTAATAATTTTCTTGAAAGGTCATTTGTGTAGTAAAATAAACCAATGCAAAAGTTCTGAAAGGCAATTTCATTAAAAAATTACCCTATACAATTTTCATGAAGGATAATTCTTTCAAGAAGGTGGCCCAAATAAAAAACCAATAGACAAGATTCTGAAGGAAATGGACTAGGGTATTTACCTTCTAGTAAGGTAAAATGTTTGTGATAACATTAATTTCAGGCCCCAGTAAATAATCATTTAATTTTAAAATGACCACTAGAGCTTAAAATTGACATCCACATGCCCTTCATTTGATGGGCTCACAAAAGTATTTGACAGTCACATGGACATCAAATTTAAGACATAAGTAAAAATAAATCCTTTGATTTTAAATTTGATGGTAATGTGAATGTCAATGATGGCCACACAAATGTCATTTGATGGGAACATAGATGTTAAATTTAAGATCATGAAGTAGCCAATAGAGTTCAATAATGAGTCCTATCAAATCAATAGTTGGCATTTGATGGAGCATCCAAGATCAATCGTACATGAGTAGGTTAAAATGTCAAGGGGTTTAGAGGCCACCACATGGCATAATCATATGAACTAAAAGATTGATAGAAGGATCTTGATAATTAATGTGAATTTAACATGTGGCATAGCTTTTACAAGGTTGACAATTCAAAGGTAGATTTGAGGGCTCACATTTGTTCCTATTTGGAAGATCTGATAGAGTGAATGAAGGTTAAGGAGTCAATGAGCTAAGATGGATTTTGAACAGCCAATAAATGAAGAACTAAACTGAGACATTTTTTACTAGAGTCGTTAGAGTAGATCAACTCAAGAAAAGAAAATGAATTGACTTAAGCTAGTGGAAATATATAGAACTGAGTTCAAATATGATTTGAGATGGACCATAATGCATATAAATACTAGGCATTACCAAAAAAGATACTAAAGGGTAAAATAGGTCTTTTATACCTAATACAAATCAAAGGTTAATATCTTGTCATTAAAATAGGACTAGGCATCAATTAGATTATGGATAACTATAGAAAAATAAATGGTCTTAAATTGATTTTCCATTTATAATAGACCTATAAAATGGAGCAGGTATGTGTGAAATGTAAAAGGGGTCATCATTCAACATGGTTCCATAATCATCAAAATAAGTACTCTACCACCCAAGGCATGACATGATTGTTAGTTTTAAAATTTGAGCATTTGATCCTCATGAGCACGTCAAGTGGACTTAGGATCTCAAGATGGTGAGCTAGTACTTGGAGAGGCAGTTAGGGTATTGATTCCATTCAACAAAATTAGTCATCATATAATAACCCTTGTCTTCTAGTGGGATCTCTCAGTCAATGAGAGGAGCTTGAGGATTATTGACATAACAAGAAATCAGTTTATTGATCAAGGCATGCAAACAAAAAGAAATCAAATGCATCCACCTCACTTCTTGATCTTGAGGACTTTCCTCCACTCTCCAAGGAATTTATCTATCTCTCTTTCTCCTTTTTATTTTATATAGAGGATTTTAAGCCAAAAAATGGAGGCTCTTTGAATTTTCTCTACTCCCTTTCTTAGACATGACCAAACTCTACAAAGATGGAGCTTGTAACCTCTTAAATGAATAGAAGGATGTGTTTTAGATTTAATTATTTTGGTATAGTGTGTACATGTAAAATTTTTGTATGCATTATATGTTTCTCCCTTTTCAAATTATTATCTCACCTAGCTAATAGTTTGTTTGGTTATACAAGTCATGTTTAGTGTTCTACATCTCTTGATTGAAGCCTGCATGTGGATACTGTGACTGGTTAGTGTCTTATTTTAGACCTCTCATTTATTTCCCTTAGCTTAGATAATTTGGTGAACCTCTTCATGAAAAATTGATGTATGATAGATATATGAAATCTTGGATCTAGTCTTGTGCTTTTTTCATTAGTGTTTTAAGAGTTAATTAGGGTGGATCAACCATAATTTAGGTGCATCACCACTTTTAGCTTAGGTATACCTTTCATGTTTTCTCTCTCCCTCTCTCTCTCTCTCTTTGCCTTTTCCTTGGTTATTATTAGGTTTTATAAGTGGGAATGAGATAAAATTATGCATCACAGGAGCTAGCCTCATTAAAAATCCTAGAGGTCTAACACCATTATAGGAGACCCATAGCCTAGGCTCAGTCCCATGTTGAGCAAGATTTATAAGTATGACCTAACCAATCTTGCCTCTAGATAAGATATAATATAAATATCTAATAGTTTTGGCACACCAAGTGGGACCAAGTCCAAAAGAATGGAAAGATTTTGGTATGTCTTTCCTTTGATCAACATCTAGAAGCAAGCAACATTAACGCCAATGGTGACTCTAAATTAGATATTATGGTTATGAATAGATCAGGTATAGCTTAATGAAGTTTATAATTAGTTTATTACATTTCATTTGACATATGAGATCAATATTACTAGCTATGGTGAATATCCATATTATCCACCTCCTTATCAACACCCCCAATATGGTCGTCATGATCCATATGATCCTAATTAGCCCTACCAAGATTTTTGTGAAAGCTATGAGGAACCTTAGTAAGTTTTTAATGATCCTGATTATCAAGGGAGTATATCTTACCTTCCTCATGATCCTCACTAGCAACAGGAGGACCTATGTCAGTCATATGTGCAAGAATATTGCCCTGATCCTCCATATGAATAACAAGCCCATCATAATACTACTCCTCAACAACCTTATCATGAGCTATCCATACCAACACTTAAGTATACTCTAATAAGCCTTGAAAATCATGCACTATAGGTGTGATAACATAAATTTTATGGCCAAGATGTCCCTACTCACCTAATTCATCATGTGAGAGAGTCATTTTAGCAAATAAAATAAAAATGGGTACCTATTAAGAGATCACATTGGAGTAATATCATAGGTGAGATGATGGATGTAGGTGGTTACATTTATAAAATAAAGGAAAAGCTAAAATTCATTGAGTAAAATTAGGTCCAACCATACAAATCTCATGTGCTTTCATATACGCCACCTCAGCCTTCTTATGTGCCACCCATTCCTCCCCAAAAGGCCTTTCCAAGTGACCCTTTGAGTATGTGAAGTGCCTCATATGTTCCTCAAACCCCTCCTTTTTGGGAATTTATTCAAGAGAGTTGTCAAATAAAGAAGTATATTTTTGTATAATAGCCTACTATTATGGTCCAAGACTTCATCCTTCCTCAATAACCCTTATGAAGTCCTTTAAGGATCCAAGCTGAAACCAAGTGGTGAAGTCATGGGATAGGCCAAGTGAGGAAAATCTAGGTTTGAGGACCTAAGTTAAAGAAGGATTTAAACTTATTCAAACCTCTCTCATCACTCCTTAAGAACCTTATTATGTTTCTTATCTTCATAAAGCTACTGACCACCTTAGAGAGAAGATATTATAAGAGAATATTGATAAGTAGATCAAAGAGATGGACCGGAAGATGAGGAAAGAGGAGGAGTACCAAAATCTAAATGGGAACCTCTATATTTTCCATCTTGGAAACAAATAATGTAATCAATCAAATCCAAGGTCATTCATCCCCCATCCATCCCTCCTCAAGAATCTTTATCATATCCATCTTGGAAATCCATCCAGAGCAGTATGTAGTAGGTAGTGATGATTATGGAAGTCAAACAAGAGTCCATGTAGCCTCTACGCTTTTCTCCTCAAAATCCTAGAGCCTTTCCATTAAGGAAAGCCATTTAAGAAATAGTGAAATAGGAAGAGAAGGTGAAGGTGATCCAAAAAGAGCAACTTCAAGAGAAAAATTAGGTACCTATGGTAACTTATTTGAACCTTTCTCATCTTATTAAGTACTTTAAAGGATTTTTTATGACACTCTTTGAGAAACAGTCTCTCCTTTGTTAAGAAAATCAAGAAGAAGCATTTAAGGAAATAGAAAATAGTGATGACTTTAGTGACTAAGAAGAGGAGATCATCATTAAAACACCACTTGGCAAGAGAAAAAATGTTTTAGTATTTTATAATGCCAAAGAGGATGAGATTCAATAACAAGTGCAAGTTGGAAATGAGATTGAACATGAAGAATATGATCATTGGTAGTAGCTATAACATTACTTCATGAGTAAGATTGATGAACTCAATATGGTAGACTTAGATGATGGGATAGTACAAAAAGTGGGATCTTTTGAATATTCCATTAATGCTTTATAGCATGAAGAACACTAATTTGATGACCTCATACATCAAGAGAAGAAGATTGAAGAAGTGGTTCTGGAGGAAAAGAGGGACAAAAATGATGGGAAATTATAGATGAATCTCTCTCCAGAGATTGAATATCTTTGTCAAGATGAGGATCAAGTGATTGAGAAGGTGGACAAAGAACTTCTCATGGAGGACAAGGATCAAATTTGGGTAGAATATGTAGAGCTCCTTGATAAGCTTGAGGAGCTTGAATTAAAGAAGCCCATTATTATTGAGGACACCATGGAATCCAAATAAGAATGCCTTATTGAACCACTATTGAAGGTTGCAGTTGAGGAGCCATATGAGAAAGCTAAGACTATTTGGATGCACATAGCTGACCTATTTAGAGCTATTTGGTTCTCTTTAAACATCATGCTAAAGTAGTTGATAGTTGTAATAAAGAAGAAGCAATCATCAATACCAAAGGTCAAGGAGATGTCTGCCTCATTTAATTCCTTTTCCCATGATTCAATAAAATTTAAACTTTCCTTTTGATCTAGGAGGAAAGTACACATAATTTTAGGCTGTTTATATAATACTAGTTTTGTTCAAATTACTCAAAGTGTTGTTTATGGCACATTTTGTTTGTTATCCCTTTTGTTCTAGGTTAGTTTCACTTTCAAAAAGTGCCTTGGGCACTCTATTCTATTTTTTTATTTTTTGATCCTTGTAATTGTTTTAATTAAGGTCAGATTAGGATTGGTATCTAGTTCCAAATATAGGTCAATGTGTTGGACCCAAATAGAGACTCCATGCCTAATAGACAAGAAAAGGTAGCATGGTTTAGGTCCTCTTTCATAGATATGCATGCAACCCTTATGAATTACCAAAGATGTTGGCCATTTTTTGGCAAACATATGAAGCTTTTGCATGGTTTTATGAAGCAAGTGGATAAAACACTTAGAAATGAGTCTAGTAATGAAAAATGGAGAGGATCCAAATAGTTTTTCATGGTGCTAAAAAATTATAGGAAAAGGGTTGAAAATATTAAGTTTATACTAAAGAAATATTTCAACTTTTAGTTAAGTGTTAGAACATTCATAATTACTTCAAAGAAATTGTTCACATCAAAAAGGGGTTAAGTGTTATTTCTTTTGAGAGATTTATTTTGGGTCTTTTGGGACAAAGTTTTAGGAATTATTTTGGACGTTTTATCAAAAATAAAAAACCCAAAGGATCATTCTCTCATAAAATGGACCAAATAAAATCCTAAGGGTCTTTTCTTTCGAGAAAATTGTCTGAATAATTTTCTTGAAAGGTCATTTATGTAGTAAAATGGACCAATGCAAAATTTCCAAAAGCCCATTTCTATGACAAAGTGCCCTATACAATTCTCCCAAAGGATTATTTTTTTTGGAAGGTGGCCCAAACAAAAAACCCATAGACAAGAGTTTGAAGGAAATGGCCCAAGGCATTTGTCTTCTAATAGGGTGAAATATTCTCACTAATGTTAATTTCAAGCCTTGGTAAATACCTCTTTAATTTAAAAAGGACTACTACATCTTAAAATTGACATCCACATGCCCATAATTTGATGGGATCACAAACATATTTGATGGTCACATCGACATCAAATTTAAGCCATAATTAAAAATAAATCCTTTGAGATTAAATTTTATGGTTGATCTAATGTCAATGATGGTCATGTGAGCATCATTTGAAGGGAACACAAATGTCAAATTTAAGATCATGAAGTAGCCATTAGAATTAATTAATGGGTCCCAATAGATCAATAGTTAGAATTTGATCGAGCATATAAGATCAATGGTACATCATCAAGTCAAAATGTTAAGGGGCTTAGAGGCCACCATGTGGTGTAAGCACATGAACTAAAATATTGATAGTAGGATCCTAAGAAATAACATGCATTTGACATGTGGCATAAGCTTAGATAAGGTTGAAAATTCAAAGGTAGATCTAAGGGCTCAAATTTGTTCATATCTAGAAGATCTAAAAAAGTGAATGAATGTGATGTAGGTACATGTTATGAATGCTCAAAGAAGTGTCTTAAGAGTCACGTTGTGAGTTTAATTTTAATTAGAGTTCAAATAAGTTTTCCTACCAAAAGGAATTTTTAAAATTCCAAGATTTTTTAAGTGGTCTACATGAATGGTGATGATATGTAATGGATAACTAAAGTTTTAATAGACCTTTTTGGTATTATGAAAAGGTCCTAAGATGGTTTTGAATGCATATGTCAAGTTAGAAGTATGAGGTGGCAGCTAGAGTATCCACCACCCTACATGGTTCTAGAGGTTATTAGAGGCTTCTTGAATCAATAAATTGTTATAGATATTGTCTTAAGAGTTTTTGATCATATAAGGATATATAGTGTGTGGTGATTCTAGGAAGAGAGAGGGATATGGAGAAAATAGGGAAGATAATATTGAAGGTCTGCCAAGATAGTATGTGGGACTGTGTAAGTCTTTATTTTTGTAAAGCACTAAAGCTTCCAATGAATACAAAATAGGAGTTGTTATTATATATATTATGGATATGTTTATGGACTACCATAAATATAAGTGAAATGATTATATTTTCATTAATATTTTCATGAAGGAACATGATCAGTTACCTTGATGATAAAGGTCTCCTTTGTTTACAAGAAAGCAATTTGTTTTGAGTGTCTTGACTAGGTTGCAGACTGTATTTTTTAGTAAAGGTGATCAAAGGAACTTGATAATGGTTATAACACTATTGAAGTAATTTTTAATGTGTTTTGAGTTTACAAATGGAAAATAATAATAACCCATTTATATGTTGATCAAGTTTATATATAGTCAGACCCATGTTTTGCAAAGTTATTCTTTATGTGTAGACTATGAATTATTGTCAAGGAAGAAAAGATTGTGTGTTTCATTATAATGAAATAAGTGGTGTTGAACATTGATTTTAATTTTTCAAGAAATATTTTGGAAATCATATGGTGCTCAAATAGTTACAATAATAGACACCTATTCTCTGTAGTTGTATATTGACTAGGTAAATTGTGTATTGATTTATTGAAAAGAACTGATCAAAGAATCATTTTGTAAACAATTTAAAATGTTTTGGTAAGTATTTTTAATTCTAATGAATATTTATATAACCTTATTTTTGGTCAATAACATGGTAGGTGTTTTCAAACCTTGATACAAGCTGGTAAGTTACACATTTTCTTGCATAGTTGATATATTTGGAGTTAGAAACCCATGATAGTGGATAAAAAACTAGAAACCATTGATTAATATAGGTGCTCAGGGTCAAGATAGACATATAAAATCAGTTTTTGATCTTTTAAACCATTTATAATGATCACAATTGATTTTTTTTGGCTCACAGGTTGTGAAAGAGGACAAAAAGCCCTAATCTAGGGTTTCTTCAATATCTTTAGTTATCACCAGCAAAAGGTGATGAAATTTTTTAATATAAGAAAATTCAAAGTACTCTAAAATAATAATTTGGTTGTAGACCTGTATAGCCTCTATAAAATGGATTTTAGGGTCGTATGTTGTGGATAATGGCTTAAGGACCTAAATAGAGGTAGGCTAGTGAAGCTAAGACAAATTTGTCCAAAGATTTAGGGGAAGAAAGGGTTGAATAAGCTAAATGAGGAAAAAGGGTATCCAAAAATATCAATTGTTTGCATTGGTTGACCATATATTTCTCAAACTAAGGAGTTTTGTCCATTTAGAGGGCTAATTGGAGTGTTAGGTAAGCCTACAGGTATAAAATTTTACAAAGGAACTTAACCTATGTTTTTGTGTAAAGTAATGGTATGGAAAAGGTTACTCAATAACCTATTTATTTTTCCTTGATGATATTGTGTATGGAACAAAATAGGGGATTTACACTAAAATAGGGTTAAAAGGCTTAGAAGATAAGAATTTGATTATTGAGTGAAATGCAAGATGATGAATGATAAAGGTAGATTGAAATGGTTTAAAATAAATTTTTATGTGTTTTTTAACTTTGATAAAGTATGAATTTATGTTTGGTCCATTTGGAGAAGATAGGCCTAATGTGAGTCAAGAAGGAATAGCAAGCTTGCAAGCAAGTGTAATTTTAAAGTGAAGCTTGATAAAAGCTCTATATGATTTTGGTATCAAAGACATCTAGATTCTATAGGAATAGTAACTAAATTTTTAGTTGCATGTTACATGAATTTATAGGTAAGTAAGTAACAAGGTAGTTTACATGGAGTCTTGTTGAGAGATAGAATTAAGACAAGAGATAAGATAATGTATGATCTATTTTTTGGTTGATTTAAGGGTTTGAATACATGTATGATGGTATGTGATAGGTAAGGAAAGGAAAAAAGTGAATAGTTTGGTGTCAACCCTAAAACAAGAGAGATATTAATAAGCTCAAAGAAGAGAAGCTCATGGATAGAGCTCAAGAAAGTGAAAACATTTTAGTGTGCAATACAAGTTTGTGGAAAGTCCCTAGTGAGGTCTAAAATAGAAAGAGTGAGGGGTTACAAGTGTGAACCAAAATTAAGTGGTTCAATTGAGGCCAACAAAAAGAGAAGAATGTACACAAATTAGGAACTCAAGATGAAGATAAAAGGAGAGGTAGAAAGAAAAGTGGGAGATAGGGTTAAATATGAAAGCCACAGTAAGAGGAAGATGGAGATAGAGATAAAAGAAATGAAGTATGAATTGGCAAGGATGGAAAGAGAGATTACAGATGTGGAATGTCTATAGTTTTTAGTGTCGAATTAATATAAAGAAAAAGGTTAAGTGTTGATTTTGGAGAAATAATGTGAGGTAGAGAGAATTAACAAGAAATGGAATGTGTTCAAAAATAATAGAAGGAGATGATTACACAAATGAAGATGATGGAATAAAGAGAGGCAATTGGGCCTCAAAAATTTTATTCTAACATTAATTTTTCATGGTTAAATTTAGGTCAAGAAGTGGAAAGAGAAAAGCATCATTAGGATGAAGACATTGATTAGACAACAGTCCATAAAGAAGAAGAAGAAGTTGATGCATGGAAGATTGAAGATGTAGCTAAGGATGAAGTATTTTACTACCTTGAAGTTGGTGAAATATTTATTAAAGAGGAGTGGAGAGATGAGAATAAAATAATAGGTAATGAAGTTCATGGAATTTTTGATGAATATTATGAAGATGAAGATGATGTTTCATATAAATACACAATAGGTTTGTTTAATGAGTTCATTGGATCAGTGAAGAAGCAAGAAGCACATGAAGTGCTTAAAGAAAGACCTGAATAGGTAAAAGAAGATGAGATTCAATTAATAGTCCATGAAATGAAGATATAAAATACTGAGTTGGCTAATTAGATATTCATAGAATGAGTAGTTGTAGTGGATGATAGTAGGATAGAAGATGTTGATAAAAAAGTTATGAATAATCAAGAGACCTTCGAATGGTCAATTAAGGAAAAGAGTATGATATAGAACATATATGTTGATGAAGAAGCATAAATAACACTATTAGAGGAAATAATAGAAAGAGAATGAAAATTCATGATAAATTACATGAAGATTGAAGATCATCATGGAAGAAAACAAAATAAGAAGATAAATCATAGGTACAAGTAATAGTTTAAGAAGTAACAAGAGCAAGAGCAAAAGATAATATGGACAAGGAAGTAGAGGCATAGGTGTGGTAGTAAAAAGCACTCAGATTTGTATGAAAATTTCAATGAAGAATAAATTGGGGGTCATGTTATTTTCTCCATTTATGAGTATGATGCAAGGGCATCTTAGGAATGCTCAAAGAAGTGTCTTAAGAGTCATGTTGTGAGTGAAATTTGAATTAGAGTTCAAACAAGTTTTCCCACCAAAAGACATTTCTAAAATTTCAAGATGTTTTAAGTGGTTTTCATGAATGGTGATGATATGTAATGGATAAATAAAGTTTTAATAGACAATTTTGGTCTTATGAAAGTTCTAAATATGGTTTTGAATGCATATGTCAAGTTATAAGTATGAGGTGGCTGCTAGAGTGTCCACCAGCCTGCGTGGATCTAGAGGTTGTTAGAGGTTTCTTGAATCAAGCAACCATTATAGATCTTGTCTTAATATTTGTTTATCAAATAAGGATATATAGTGTGTGGTGATTTGAGGTATAAATATGGATATGGAGAAAATAGGGTAGACAAGATTGAGAAATATTGAAGGTCTATAAAGATAGTATGTGAGGCTATATAAGTCTTTATTTTTGTAAAGAACTAAAGCTTCCAATGAATACAAAATAGGATTTTTTATTATATATGTGATGGATATGTTTAGGGACTATCATAAATATAATTTAAATGATTCTATGTTTATGAAAATTTCCATGAAAGAACATGATCAATTACCTTGATGACAAAGGTCTCCTCGTTTTGCAAGAAAGAAATTTGTTTTGAGTGTCTTGACTAGGTTACATAATATAATTTTTAGTAAAGGTGATGAATGTGATTTGATAATGGTTATAAAAATATTGAATTAATTTTTAATGTGTTTTGAGTTTAAAATTTTTAAGGAATAATAACCCATTAATTTGTTGATCAAGTTTATATACAAATAAACCCATGTTTGGCAAAGTTGTTCTTTATGTGCAGACTATGCATTACTGTCAAGGAAGAAAAGATTATGTGTTTCATTATAATGAAATAAATGTTGTTGAAAATTTATTCCAATGTTTCAATAAATATTTTTAAAATCATATGGTGCTGAGATAGTTACAATAATAAACCCTTATTTTTTGTAGTCACATATTGACCAAGAAAAGTGTGTATTGATTTGCTGAAAAGAATTGATCAAAGAATCAAGTTGTAAACCCTCTAGAACATTTTGTTAAGTATTTTTAAGTATAATTAAAATTTATATAACCTTGTGTTTGTTCAATAACGTTGTAGGTATTTTCAAACCTTGATACAAGCCTATAAGTTGCATATTTTCTTGCATAGTTGAGATATTTGGAGTTAGAAACCCATGACAATGGATAGAAAAGTGGAAACCATCAATTTATATAGGTGTTCAAGGTTAATATATACCTATAAAATCAATTTTGGATCTTTTAAAACCTTTATAATGATCAAAATTTATTTTTGTTGGCTCTTGGGCTATGATAGAGAATAAAAAGCCCTAATCTAGGGTTTCTTCAATATCTTTAGTTATAACCATCAAAAGGTGATGAAATTTTTCACTCTAAGAAAATTAAAGGTCCTATAAAATAATAATTTGATTTAAAACCTATACGGCCTTTTTAGTAAGGATTTTAGGGTCCTATGTTGTGCATAAGAGCTTAAAGACCTAAATAGAGGTAGGCTAGTGAAGGTAAGACAAATTTGTCTAAAGAAGTAGGGTAAAAAATGGTTGATTAAGCTCAATGAGGAAAAAGGGTATCCAAAATGGTAAATTTCTTTCATTAGTTTACCCTTCATTACTTAGACTAAGGAGGTTTGTCCATTTGGAGGGTTAATTAAAGTGTCAATTAAACCTACAGGTACAAAAATTTGGAAAGGAACCTAACCTAAGATTTTATTTGAAGGAATGTCATGGAAAATGGTACTCAAAAACGTTTTTATTTTTCCTTGATGAGATTGTATATGGAAAATAATAGGGGATTTACCATGAAATAAGGCTAGAAGGCTTAGAAGACAAGAAGTTGATTATTGAGTGAAATGCAAGATTATGAATGATAAAGGTCGATTGAGATGGTTTGACATAATGTTTTAGAATGTTTTATGTGTTTTGAAACTTTAATAATGAAGGATTTAATGTTTGGTCCATTTGGAGAAGATAGGCCTAATGTGGGTCAAGAAGTAATTGTAAGTTTGTAAGTATAATTTTCAAGTGAAGTTGATAAAATATATACATCATTTTGGTATCAAATCCATCTATATGCTCTAGGAATAGTAAATACATTGTTATAGTTCATGATGCATGTTACATGAATTTGCAGGTAAGCAACTAAGGAGGCAATTTGCATGGAATCTTGTTGAGAGATAAAATTGAGATAGTAGATAAGATAAAGTATGATCTATTTTTTGGTTTATTTATTAGTTTAAATGCATGGTTGATAGTATGTGATAGGTAAGGAAAGGAAATAAATTAATAGTGTGGTGGTAGCCCTAAAACAAGAGAGCTATTAATAAGCTCAAAGAAGAGAAGCTCATAAATAGAGCTCAAGAAAGTGAAAATAGTCCTAGTGTGTAGGAAAAGTGTGTGGAAAGGCCCTCATGAGGTTTGAAATAGAGATATCTATAGGTTTCAAGTGTGAACCAAAATAAAGTGGTCTAATTGAGGCTAAAAAAAGGATAAGAATGTACCCAAGTGAGGTACTCAAGATGAAGATGAAAGGAGATATATAAATAAAAGTGGGAGATAGGGTTAAATATGAAAGCCATAGTGAGAGGAAGATGGAGATAGAGATAAAGGAATTTAAGGATGTATTGGCAAGGATGGAAAGAGAGATTGCATATGTGGAATATGTATAGTTTGCAGTGTGGGATCAAGATTAGGAAAAAGGTTAAGTTTTGCTTTAAATAAAGAATGCAAGAGAGAGAGAGAGAGAGAGAGAGAGAGAGAGAGAGAGAGAGAGAGAGAGAGAGAGAGAGAGAGAGAGAGAGAGAGAGAGAGAGAGAGAGAGAGAGAATAAGTAAGCAATGGAATGTGTGCAAAAATAATGGAATGAGATGATTACATAAGTGAATATGATGGAATAAAGAGAGCCAATTGGGCCTCAAAAATTTTAGTCTAATATTAATTTTTCATGGTTGAATGCAAGTCAAGAAGTGGAAAGAGAAGAGCATGATTGGGATGAAGACATTGATTGGAAAACAGTCCATAAAGAAGAAGAAGTTTATGCATAGAATAATGAAGATGAATTTGAATATGAATTATTTTTCTACCTTGAAGATGGTGAATTGTTTGTTGAAGACAAGTGGAGAGATGAAAATCAAATAATAGGTAATGAAGTGCATGTAATTTTTTATAAATATTATGAATATGAAGATGATGTTTTGTATAAAGGCATAATAGGTTTATTTGAGCATTTCATTGGATTAGTGAAGAATCAAGAAGCACATGAAGTGCTTGAAGAAAGAGTTGAATAGGTATAAAAAGATGAGACTGAATTAATAGCCCATGAAATCAAGATGCAAATTACTGAGTTGGTTGATTGGATAGTTAAAGGAATAATTGTAGTGGATGAAAATAGGATATAAGATGTTTATAAAAAGATTATGTACAACAAAGAGACCTTGAAATGGTCTAAGAAGGAAAAGAGTATGATATTGAACATGTACGTGGATGAAGAGGCATAAATAGCTCTATTAGAGGAAGTAATAAAAAGATAATGGAAATTAATGATAAATGCCATGAAGATTGAAGATCATCATGAAAGAAAAATAAACAAGAAGAGTAATCATAGGTACAATTATTAGTTAAATAAGCAACATGAGCAAGAGCAAAGGATAATATAGATGAGGAAGTAGAGGCATACATGTGGTAGAAAAGAGTACTCACATTTGTATGAAAATTTCAATGAATCATAAAGCAGGGGTCAATTTATTTTCTCCCCTTGGGAGTATGATGCAATGGAATCTTATGAATTCTTATAGAAGTGTCTTAAGAGTCCTATTATGAGTTCAATTTGAATTAGAGTTCAAACAAGTTTTCCTACCAAAAGGGATTTTATATATTTCTAGATGTTTTAGGTGGTTACATGAATGGTGATGATATGTAATGGATAAATAAAGTTTTAATGGACCTTTTTGGTCTTATTAATTTTCCTAAGATGGTTTTTAATGTATATGTTGAGTTAGAAGTATGAGGTGGCAGCTAGGGTGTCCACCCTACGTGGGTCTAGAGGTTGTTAAAGGTTTCTTGAATCAAGAAACCATTATATATTTTGTATTAAGAGTTTTTTATCATATAATTATCTATATTTTGTGGTGATTTTAGGTAGAGAGGAATATGGAGAAAATAAGGTAGACAAGATTGAGAAATATTCAAGGTTTGATAAGATAGTATATGGGACTATGTAAGTATTTATTTTTGTAAAGAACTAAAGCTTCCAATGAATAAAAAATAGGAAATTTTCTTATATATATATGTTGGATATTTTTAGGAATTATAATAAATATTATTGAAATTAATTTATATTTATGAAAATTATCATTAAGGAATGTGATCAATTACCTTGATGACAAAGGTATCCTCTATTTGCAAGGACGTAATTTGTTTTGAGTGTCTTGACTAGGTTGTAAACTTTAATTTATAGTAAATGTGATCAATGGAATTTGATAATGGTTATAACACTCTTGAATTAATTTTGAAATTTTTTTGAGTTTAAAAATTATAAGGAATAATAACCCATTCATTTTTTGATCAATTTTATATATAGGCAAACCCATGTTTGGTAATTTTGTTCTTTATGTGCAAACTATGTATTATTGTCAAGGAAGAAAAGATAGTGTGTTTCATTATAATGCAAGAAGTGGTGTTGAACATTGATTACAATGTTTCAAGAAATACAATGGAAATAATATGGTGCTAAGATAATTACAATAATAAACCCCTATTTTCTATATTTGTATATTGATCAGGTAAAATGTGTATGGATTTATTGAAAAGAATTGATCAAATAATCAAGTTATAAATGATCCAAAACATTTTGGTAAGTATTTTTGAGTCTAATTAATATTTTTATAACTTGTTTTTTTCAATAACAAGGTAGACATTTTCAAACATTGATATAGGGTTGTAAGTTGCACATTTTCCTGCATAATTCAGATATTTGGAGTTAGAAACCCATGATAGTGGATATAAAAGTGGAAACCATCAATTGATATAGGTTTTTAGGGTCAATATAGACCTATAAAATCAATTTTGGATCTTTGAAACCCTTTATAATGATCAAATTTGATTTTTGTTGGCTCTCAGGCTATGACAGAGGATAAAAAGCCCTAATCTAGAGTTTCTTCAATATCTTTAGTTGTAACAATAAAAAGGTGATGAAATTGTGTAATCTAAGAAAATTCAAGGTCTTATAAAATAATAATTTGGTTTTAGACCTATATGTCCTCTATAGTATGTATTTTAGGGTCTTATGTTGTGCATAAGGGCTTAAAAACCTAAATGGAGGTAGGCTAGTGAAGGTAAGACAAATTTGTCCAAATAAGTAGGGTAAGAAAGGGTTGATTAAGATGAATGAAGAAAAAGGGAATCCAAAAAGGTAAACAATTTGCATTGTTTGACCTTACATTACTCAAACTAAGGAGGTTTATCCATTTGAAGGGCTAATTAGAGTGTCAAGTAAGCCTACGTGTACAAAACTCTACAAAGGAACCTAACCTAATTTTTTATGTGAATAAATGGAATAGAAAAGGGTACTCAAAAACCTATTTATTTTTCCTTTATGAGATTGCGTATGGAATATAATAGGGGATTTGCATTGAAATAAAGTTAGAAGGCTTAAAAGACAAAAAGTTGATTATTGAGTTAAATGCAAGATGATGAATGATAAAGGTGGATTAATATGATTTGAAATAATGTTTTAGAATTTTTATGTGATTTGGAACTTTGATAAAGTAGGATTTTGTGTTTGGTCCAATTGGAGAAGATAGGCCTAATGTAGGTAAAGAAGGAATGGCAAATTTATAAGCAAATGGAATTTTGAAGTGAAGGTTGCTAAAAGATCTCCATCAGAAAGTTAAGGGTTCAATGAGCTAAGATATATTTTTTTAATCCAATAAATGAATAACTTATCTAGGACATTTTTGACTAGGGGAAATAGATTAGCTCGACTCAAGCAAAGCAAATGAATCAACCTGAGCTAGTGGAAATATATAGAACCAAGCTCAAATATGATTCAAGTTAGACCAGAATGCATATAAAGACTAGGCATTGCTAGGAAAGATCCTAAAGGGTGAAATATGTCTTTTAAACCTAATATAAATCAAAGGTCAATATCTTGTCAAAAAAATAAGACCAAGAATTAATCAAAGTGTGGACAACAATAGGAAAACTAATGGTCTTAAATTATTTTTCCATCTATACTAGACTTATAAAATGGAGTAGGTATGTGTTAAATTAGAAAGGTTAATCTACTGACATGGATCCATCATCATTAAATTAGGTACTTCACCACCTAAGGCATGGCATGATTTTTAGTATCAAGATTTGAGGATTTGATCCTCATGAGCACATTAAGTGGACTTAGGATCTCAAGATGGTGAGTTAGTACTTGGAGTGGCAGATAGGGGATTGATTTCACTCAACAAATTTAGTCATCATGGAACAAGCCCTTATCTTCTAGTGAGATCTCTCAGTTAAAGAGAGGAGCTTGAGGATTATTGAGATAATAGGATATCCATTTGTTGATCAAGGGATGTAAATATAAAGCAATCAAATGTTTCCACCTCACTTCTTGATCTCAAGGACTTTCATCCACTCTTCAAGTCATCATTCCATCTCTCTTTCTCTTTTATACTTTATATAGAGGCTTTTGAGATAAAATGGAGGATTTATATTTTTTCTACTCCCTCTCTTGGACATGACCAAACTCTATCAAGATAGAGATTGTAACCTATTGAAATGAATACAAGGCTATGTTTTAGATTTCATTATGTTGGTCTAGTGTGTACATGTCAAATGTGCATATGTAGTAGAAGTTTCTCCCTTGTTAAATTATGATGTCACCTAGATACTAGTTCATTTGATTATGTAGGTCATGTTTAGTGTTTTACATCTCTTGATTAAAGCCTACATGTAGATACTGTGACTGGTTAGTGTCTTATTTTAGACCTCTCCTTCATTTCCCTCAACTTAGATCATTTGGTGAACCTATTCATGAAACACTGATGTATAACAAATATTTAGAATCCTTGATCTAGTCTTATGCTTATTTCATTAGTGTTTTAAGAGTCAAGTAAGGTGGATCAACCATAATTTAGGTGCATCACCATTGTTAGCTTAGTTTTCCCTTTCATTTTTTTTTCCCTCTCTCTCTCCCTTTTCCCTAGTCATTAGTAGGTTTTAGTAGTGGGAATGAGCTAAAATGATGCATCAGTAGAGCTAGCCTAATTAAAAATCCTACAGGTCTGAACCCATTATAAGAGACCCATAGCCTAGGATTAGTCCCATGTTGAACTAGATTTGGAAGTAGGACTTGAACACTCCTACCTTCATCTAGGGTTTAATCTAGATCTCTAACAATTCCAAGTACTAATGTGTGATCAAGATAAAATTATGTATGACTATCATTTTCAAATTCCAATCAACATACTAAAACATTGTCATGTTTTACATTAATACATCAGGTAGTAATGAAAAAAATTAGTATTTATTATTAATGGGAGGTATAATTTTCAAATCTCACTCTTCGTTAATGTGAAGCACTACTCAACAGATTATTTTTTATTAAGGTATCATACTAAACCTAATCAATTGATAGGTATGTAGTGATAAAGTAGTTAAAATACTAAAATTCTCATTCTTATTATGACACCTAAATCAATATAGGCTTGAAATCCCATGTACCGTTAAAATTTCATGTTGTATATTATTATACAGATATTATACTTTGAATACAATCCAAATTTCTTTATTCAATTTCCAAAATGTGTGATTTCAAATCTAAACACTAATCTCACTTTGCTTTATGTACCTCCATACCCATTTAAAAAATTCAAAGTGGATTAATATTAAAACTCATCTTACTAGCCATATGCTTAGGATGAATTTTGAAAAACTGATGAAAATGTAGTATTGTGTACTAAAAAAACATCAAATATGGACTAATTGTTTTATTTTCCAAGAGAATGTTATTAATCTAATATAAAAAAATGATTGGAAAAGTGACAAACATGATCATTGAGGTAGGTAAAGGATTTTTGAGACCATTAAAATTTAATGTAGAGGGTATTTTTGAGACCATTAGCTTGAGGATTATTGAGATAACATTAAATCCATTTGTTGAACAAGGGACACAAATGGAAACAAATCAAATGTTGTCACCTCACTTCTTGATCTTGAGGACTTTACTCCACTCTCCAAGGCTTTGTTCCATCTCTCTTTCTCTTCTCTACTTTATATAGAGGATTTTGAGTGAAAAAGTGGAGGCTCTCTATATTTTATCTACTTCATCTTTTGGACATGACCAAAATCTACCAAAATGGAGATTGTAAACTCTTGAAATGAATAGAAGGCTATGTTTTAGATTTCATTAGTTTGGTATAGTGTGTACATGTTAAATTTTCATATGTGGTATAAGTTTCTCCCTTGTCAAATTATGATCTCACCTAGCTATTAGTTCATCTAGTTATGCAGGTCATGTTTAGTGTTCTACATCTCTTGATTGGGTTAGTGTCTTACTTTAGACCTCTCCTTCATTTCCCTCAACTTAGACCATTTGGTGAACCTCTTCATGAAACACTGATGTATAAAAAATATTTGGAATCTTAGAGCTAGTCTTGTGCTTATTTCATTAGTGTTTTAAGAGTTAGGTAGGGTGGATCATCTTAGGTTTACCTTTCATGTTTTCTCTCCCTCTCTCTCTCTCTCTCCCTTTTCCCTCATCATTAGTAGTTTTTAGTAGTGATTATGAGTTAAAATGATGCATCAAAGGAGATAGCCTCATTAAAAATCATAGAGGTCTGACCCCATTATAGGAGACCCATAAACTGGGGTCAGTCCCATGTTGAGATAGATTTAGAAGTAGGACCTGAACACTCTTACCTCTATCTAGGGTGCAATATAGATCTATAAAAATTCCAAGTACTAATGTGTGATCAAGATAAAATTATGTATGACTATCATTTTCAAATTCTAATCAATATACTAAAATTGTCATGTTATACACTAATCCATCGAGTAGTGATGCAAAAAAAAAAATGTATCTATTATTAATACAAGGTATAATGTTCAAATCTCAATATTTTTTAATGCGAACCACTACTCAATAGATTCTTTGTTATTGAGATACCATACTAAACCTAATTAATTGGTAGGTATGTAGTGATAAAATAGTTAAAATACTAAAATTCTCATTCTTATTATGATACCTCAATCAATATATGCTAGGAATCCCATTTATGATTAAAAAAATCATGTTGTAAGTTATTATTGGGATATTATACTTTGAATACAATCCAAATTTCCATATTCAATTTCTAAAAAGTGTGCTTTCAAATCCATAAACTAATCTCACTTTACTTTATGTACCTCACCCATTAAAAAAATTCAAAGTTGATTAATATTAAAACTAATATTATTAGCCATATGCTTGGGATGAATTTTGAGAAACCAATGAATATGTGGTATTGTGTACTAAAAAATCATCAAATATGCACTAATTATTTTATTTTCCAAGAGAAATTTATTAATCTGATATTTAAAAAATGATTGGAAAAGTGACAAACATGATCATTGAGGTAGGTAAAGGATTTTTGAGACCATTAGCATGTATTGTATAGTGGAACCAACACCCAATTGGATCGATTGGTATTTTGGAAAGGAATAACACTTATATTAGGGTTTTTGAAGAAACTTGACACCCTTATTGTATCCCTAAATATATTAAAAAAATAAGTTATTGGAATTTTAATTTATGATATACTTTATTTAACTAATGATATATAATTAGATATACAAGAGTATTTAATAAAAAATTAAATTGATGATAACTTCCTTAAGGTATACAAGGGTTATTAATAAAAAGTTAATTTGTATGTACAAGAAATTATAATTTTAAGCATAAGATGACATAGAGTGTTCCTAAAATTTTATTTAGTTATATTGATTACCCATTAAGGAGAATTTTTTTTTATTATCTCTAAAAGGTCATTGACAAAAATAATAAGACTACAAGAATACTTGAAGGATACATATATGGTGACGAGGACTTTATAAATTACATTGATGATGCAAAGGTAGGTGATATAAAGTGGGGTTTGAACCAATTCAATCTCAAATAGAAAGATAGGAAATCTATAGACCTTTATTTATAAGAATCATTCTCTTATATAGTTGGTTCCATTACATGCATTTAGGCCATTGTGTATGACATTGAAAATAAGAGAGAAATAAAAAAGAGGTTACCAAGGTCCAAAATAGATATGATAATATATATGTGTAAGGTGAAGATTATAAATATCATGCCACTGCATATGAAAGAGATGATTTACTTCCTCATGTCAAACAAGTATAACATTCTCAACTTGATGTACAAAGATAGAAAAAATTGGTTATGAGTAAGGATGTAGTTAAAAATGTGATTGGAGAAAAAATGAATAGATATGTATGAATGGGTGAGACAATCCCTCAACCCCATCATGATCTTAATCACATACATCTTGAGAACATTTAGATACAGATATGCCTTATGAAGATGAATTGGAAGATCATAGAATACAAGATGAAAAATAGTTCTTTGACTACCCAAATTTCATGGAAACTAAGATGCTTAAAAAATTATTTGTTATGATCATATTTAGAAACATGCTTGGAAATATAAAGGTTTGGTGGGATTGTATATGTCAAGTAGTGATCAAAATGACATTAGTATGTCAAGTTATACACCACTTCACAAGAAATAAAAATTTATAATTACTTATAATGTTTTATTAGAGTAATAAAAATAAATATTAAAATAATTAATAAAATTGATACTATGGGGATGGGATCCTTATAAATCATTCATCACGTATCAAGTAATAAAAGCTATGCATTCACAAAATATTTTTGGTGCCCATGATTGAAATGATGGTTGGTGAATTTAAGGGGACATTAAAAATCTCATAGTAGAATAAATGATTTTTATTAAAGATTCATCCACAAAATCCCTAGAAATTTTATCTTATAACATGGAAAATGTTAAGTACCATGTAAGTAATATATGGACTTGATGATGTTAGAGTGGGATTTCTACTCCTACCTTCTTTTATTTGTATCTCTTTTTGGGGGGGAGTTTTTTCCCATAGGGTATTCTCCTTTTAATCCACTTTTGAGAGTTGCATTATATGTAGGTACCTCCTCAGGCCTTGTTTTTAGGACCCATCTTTTTTTTTTCACCCACCTAAGCTATGCTTAAGGGCGGTGTTATTGTAGGATATGAATTATTCTATCTACTTATTAAATTAATAATCCTTAAACATGAAGTTTCAGCTTACTTAGGTATGATAAGAGGTTAAGTGGGTGAGAGTGTAATTTCTACCTTGAGTTCCACTTAGAATTCAATTGAGTTCCATTTTGAGCTCTTCTATGAGTTTTACAGTGAGTTACACTGAGTCTAATTATGAGTTATCCTTGAGTTAACTCCCCCTACTCCATTATATTCCTCTTTACTAGGTTATTATAAGAGAGCAGAGTAGATAACTGGTAAGTAAGGTAGTCAAATACATCAATCAATTATTGCACATCCTCTTGATTTTTTGTTAATACAAGCATGATCATTGATTTTTATAATTCTTTGTGTGCTCACTCTACCAAAAGATTACCTATTGGTCTATTCTGATAGAAAAAGATTATCATAAATTGAAAAATACAAATATTTACTTACATGATGCTCTATATGATAAATATAATTTATACATCAAGGTGGAATGTTAGATCAAGGACTTGTATAAGAAATTAAAACCCTGGTTATGGGATTCATCAATCGATAAAATTATTCTAGTCACTATATAGATAGATGTTGACATGTCTTCTCTATAAAATATGTTAATAAAATTTGAAAATACCATACATTGATAGGATTTTTATTAATGGATGTCTCCTTTTTTAAGCTTATATTGACAAATTTATTTTATTCATTTATGAATGTGTGTCATAATTCATTATATAAAATTTTCAATTTTATAGGAATTATAATCTTTAGTAAGTAATTTTTACAATAAATTCTCAATTAAATTATAAATAATTTGTAAAGGTCCATGATGTGGTATTTTTTAATTAAGGATAAAGGGTAGGGTTTTTTTTTAACTAGGGACCCTTACCCTAGAAGAAAAACACAAATCCAATTCCACACCAGATCAATATAAAAATTTGCTTAGCAGCAAAATACTGAAGAAAAATAGCCAAAGAACAACAAAGAAGCAACACAAAAATGACCTCAAAAGCCAATATTTTAAATAAAATTTTCTGCCCAAACAAAAACCAAAAAAAAGAGATCAACTAGGAATCTCCCATGAGATTTTATTTCTTAGATCTAAGAGACATTTTCAAGTGTTTCAAATGATATTTACCTTTGCCTTTATTTATATGGATAATATTTTTCCATTCTCCTTCCTCCTCAGGGTTTGTAAATATGGGGATGGAGATAAATATAAAATCCTCTTGATTCTATGTTTGTACTAAGTTAAACACTCCTTGCCTTTCTAACAAAGACTGGGCTACTGGATTTAATCTAATATCTACATTTCAATTAGTCTTCTCATGTAACATAACAACCCCCCCTCCTTGGTCACTGCCTCAAAACATAGTTTTTTATTTTGATTATTTTTCTCCTCTTATTCCAAGTATAACTTTGATTCTAATCCCTCATTATCACTTCCATTATCCTCTATAGTTGGAACCATATTATGTTCAATTTCTATATTTTTCACCATTATACCATCTTATTGAATTTAAAACTTGGGAAATCATTCACAATATGCCTTGTTTTAAAATATATTTTGCACCTAAAAGGGGTGCCTTCAAATTCAATGGATTGCATCCATTTTTCCCCATAGTTATAATTGAGAAGGTAAGTCTTTATAAAAATCTACATAAACCAAAATATGGGCATATGTGGAATATCCCTTAACAATGGTCAATTTGTTAGTGGTCCAAAAATTTCCTATTGTATTTCAAATTGTTGAAAACACCAAATCATCCCAAAATTGGTAAGGAATATTTGGAAGCCTAATCTAAATTGGTTTGAAATTAAAAAATTTAGTCTGGACATTAAAATTTGGATGCTAGGGTTTTACCAATAGAGTGTTTTTATCCCAATCCCAAACCATGTCATTAAAAATAACCTCTTTATTTGATATAAAATTAAAAATAAAAATTAAAAAACTATAAAATAGGGATAGATCTATATTTTACCTTCCACCCTAGATTTACATCAGGTTGAGATCCACTCATGTAAAGCTGGTAGTGTCAGCCATAACCCTTCAAACTTAAAAATTAGTTCCTACATAGTAAGCCATTTTTACTTTGTAGTAATAACTTCCATCTCCTATTTATCAAATAGAATAATAGGGGTATCCTATTGGCATGTTGTTTTTGATGATGTCAAAAGGGTGAATATTATGGAGGTGCATGGTGAGTGACCATTGAAATATGTAACATCATGAGTTTTTAGTTACCATTGATATCAATAATATTTTAATTTGTCATTGAGGTTATTATTGCATCTTGTGAGTCTTCATTGTCACAAAGAGGTATGATGGTAAAGTGAACATTGAAGCATGGTTATGAGGCTCCATGTTTGCATGAGGTTATGAGATAATGTTGATCAAAAAGAGATTGTTGTAGTGGTGTGAGAGTGTTATCTAAAGAGTGTTTTTGTTTGATATCATTTAGGTAAACATGTTTGAATACTAGTTCTTGAGTATAAGGTGTCTTGAGAATCCTATTCATGGCATGTAAATTCCTTATGAGAAAGTATGAGTATGGTGAGTTGGAAAAATGAGTACACATAGGCATGAATGGTTGTATGAGGTTGCTTGATCATGTTTGTGAGGAATTAGATCACTTATGAGAGTTTTAAAGTGAGCCTATAGGAGTAGGACCTTCAGACGAAGTCTATACCTAGACCATTTTTTGACCCTACCTGACCTAATGAGGTATCATGATCTCTTGTCAAGTCATGTGAAGGATGAATGGTAGTGTTTAATTATTAGAGAGATTGAGTATGTGAATGAGGTGGAGAGTGTATGTAATGAGAAATGCAACATATCTACAAATGAATCCTATGTTGGAGAAGATAGATCCTACCTATACTTTTGATTGAAGATACATTATATAATTAGGGTCATGACTAGTATGGATCCACTCGACCTAGCCAAGGGATCTCTTATCACATTAATATCACTAGGGAGGGTTCCAAATATTCTAGTAAAGAAAAACCAGGCAATAAACCTAACTAGGTCTTATGTTTTCATATTCACTAAACTAATAACAAATAAAACAAAATCTAATCCAGTGCTCACCAAATCTTATGACACAAAATTGGGGTAATAAGCACTAAAATTAAAAATGCATAGAAGACATATACTCATGTTAATGCATATGAAATCCTAATGCATATAAGAGAAGTGAAAATTCATATCTATGTACTCTTACAAAGGAGGAAAAAAGTTAGGAATAACTACCTTGGAAGATGAACCTACTGAGACTTAATCTCTTCCTTGGCCAAGGTGATTTGCAAGATGTTATTGTGGTATGTAATCATGAAAAGGATATAACAAATATAGGATACACAACCTATTGACACATCCAAAATACTTCTCCATAAGATAAGATCAGTATCTCCAAATAAATTATGAAACCCTAAGCTTGTTCCTCAAGTAGAATGGTGGATAAGTAGATGTAAAATATATATTACTTCTTCTTCTCTTCATGATAAATGATGGAAATGAATGTGTTTATATAGGTAGATCTAACCCTAAACCCTTCCAAAAATTTTAACCAATAAGTTCAACCCGGTTGAACTAGTATTGTAATTGACAAAGAAGATTTTAGATAATGAACTATTTTGTCCATGTACAACTTAGTTCTTAATAAACTTTATCAATTACATAGGTGAAACATGGGATGGTACTTCAAGAAAAGAACATAGTAAAATATAATTTTGAAGTTGAATAAAGTGTAGTAAGGATTAAATAATATAAAAGGATAGAATTGAAAAATGCATACCTTTACATACCTTAGTTTTGTAGATAAATAAGGAGATGTGAGAAATGTGAAGGTATCAAATATAATGAAAGTTAGGAAAACTTGTAGCGATTAGAAAAAAATCAAAAAAATTGTGACATAGGCATGTAATAGTAGAAATTAATCTCTATGGTGTGAGGATTCTAAAACATTTTATGATTTTTAAAAAGATTTAGTAGAGATAAATATATGAACAAATAAAAAAATTGATGGTAAATATTTTGAAAGGTAAATAATTGAAGCAAACTAGTTTATTTTTGTGAATTTTGTAAAAATGTATTTTGATTAAGAGTGGCATAGAGGTATAATACATCCTTTATTTTTTTATTGTGCAGAGGTGCCATAGGTTGTGGTGATTAATCTATGACTTGTGGTTACCTAATTTATTGGAGTGCTTGACAGATGAGGATAGAGCAAGATTGGTAGTAATGGGCTTGGGAGGAATTATGGAGATGAGACATATCCTACTAAGTGTTGATTTATTTTTCATGTTCCTTAGAGCATGGGAATGGTTTTTAAAAAAAAAATATGGGTGGTAGATGGGGATATAATACAGTTAGGTATCACACTAGAGGATGTCCATGTATTTATTCTACTACGTATAAGAGGGAAACTAGTGATCACAGGGATATTGAATGATCTAGAGGAGAGATGAGAACTTGCTAGGTGGGTGAAAATCAAGATCTATCTAGGGTTGAGGGTAAGTTTGTTTTATTTTTATATCACATATATTATAGATAATCATAAGAATATGGTAGGATGTGTGGTAGTGCAAGTGTTGTATCATAAGTTAGATGATAGGGTACCACTATATGTGATAGCTTTATGTCGGTCCATGTTGGATCAACAGGTGATTTATTATTTGAGGTCTATGATCTAAGTATAACTCATGAATGATATGTTGAGGATGTTATACAAAGGGTAAAAGATGATAGGACCAATGGTATTACTAAGTTAATGGATATATGAGAGGTTTATGATGTATTGACTAGCTAGGTTGCCCCATGTGGTTGATGATATGTTACCTCAAGTTACAAGATGAAGATAGGACTAGGTAGCATAGGTTATTCCCCATGTGTCAGTGTTATATATAGTTACATTAAGAGAGATTATGTGGCATCCCTATGTATGTATTACTATATTTTGGCCAAGTTGGGTGACCATGGTGCTAGGGATGGCTCTAGAGTGAATCATGGGTCATGAAACTTGGTAGGTAGATCCATAGTTGGTGGCACACTTGCTAGGTCATTTTTGACTCCACACAATGGATCCTATTGTATTAAAAAATTTCACCTTTGGGGAGGGTTATTCAATCTCTCCCCAACTAAGCTATATAATGGGAATAACCCCATGCTATGGGTATCCTATATTGGGGTTGAACCTATTATGTATCTTATTTGGGGAGAGCCTAAAGAACCCTCCCCAAGGGTGAAAACTTTATCCACAATAGATTATATCATGCTCAGTGGGACATACTTTCAAAAAATATTGGTCAAGTTTGATGATAGTTTGATCAATTTGCAAAATTTATAGATTTCATGAAATAATATCTATTGAATCTGAGCAACACTCAACATTATAATATAAAATAATAGTTATCTTTCATGCCAAAGGTGACTACAAGATCAGCTTCTAGAGGTATTCCTTTTGAATTTACTTTAAACTTAGTAAAAAGTTTAAGATTTGATAATACACATCCATATAAAGGAGTATTTTCTCCCAAATTAATTCCAAGGTCTACTTTTGCTAGAAGATATTTGTTAGATCCTTTCACTGCCATAACATCCCCTAGAGCTTTTCCTTTGGTGGCTTTCAATCGTTAGAGTCCTTTGGATCTCTAACAATATGATCCTATTCTAGTATTATCTCTCAAAGGTGTCCCTTATTTCATAGGAGAATAATCTACAACCCCTTTTAAATACCTTAGAGACATAGCCAACTTTTGTAATATTCATGACATAACTAAGAAAAATGTGGTTATTAAGTTATTGGCCATCTCTTTCAAAGGTAAAGCTTTAGACTAGTTTATAAATCTTACTACCAAATCCAAAAAACATGGTCATAGTTAGGTGATGCCTTGTGTAAAAGGTTTGAAGACAAAAGTGACCATTTATCACTTGCAAAGAAACTAACCACAATCAAGAGGGTTCCTCATGAAGTCATGCAAGAATTCAACACTAGATTTCAAAAAACATGGGACAAAATCCTTGAATATATTAGGATTACCCCTAAACTTGTTTTCATTTACTATCTAAAAGACCTCACTGTGATATTGTAGTAATGATTCAGTCTATGGGAGGAAACATGCTACCAAATGCTTATGAGGTGACAATTAGAGGAGAAAATTATCTAGTACAAGCTAGAAATATTAAACATATACCACCAATGCCTTTACTTTATAAGATTTAAACACCTCTTATTTCTATTCCTCCCCTTTCTATCATTCTTCCTATGCCAACACTTTTCTCCATAACTACATCAAAGTAAGAAAAGGCTTCCACTAGCCAATCTAGTGATTCTCAGGAAAACAATAATTTATAAAAGCTTAAGAGCATTTTTCAATCCTTTGTAAATGAGTTGGTAATAATTAATATAAATAAATACCATCTCAATAAACCTTTTAAATATCCATATCCACCAGAGTATCAATCTTATCAATAAAATAGGCTACCCTATAAAGGAAATTTCCAAGGGCAGGGCCAACACCAAAGCTAAAACCAATGATAAAGGTAACCTAACTATGTTAGTCAAAATAAATATAATCTAAATGTTATAAGAACCTATAATAATTTGGTCCCTACTCAAAATAATATTTCTCAAGAATTTGAGGGAACCATGCCTTGTAATTAGTCTTTTGGCTAATCCATTATCCCAAATACTGAGTTCAATCAAGCTTTCAATGAGCAATGGCATCAAGGTGCTAGGTATGGATATAATAAATGTATTATGGCTCAAAATTAAGATATACCCATGATGAAAAAATTATAATATCCTCAATAGGGTCAAGGGAATAATGAAGGACCAAACTAGTTAGATGCTACAATGTTTAACTATGATGAAGAATAATGTTATGCATCTAATTAGTAGGTGATTTTTACCCAAGCATAGATTCCAATGGTTGATAATAAAAGATTCAAAATAAATAACATGGATGGTAACCAAGAATAATTCAAATATCTTCCTACCATTACCCTTTTACTATCAAAACTAAAGGAACCTAATGCTACCTCAAAGGTTCCAATAACTCAAAAGAGATAGAGTCAAGGGAATGCCTTTATACCCCAAAAATCACAAGTTCAAAGTGAAGTTGTGGCTCCTAAATCATAATTAAAATTTGGTGGTTTTCCCATAAACATTATAGAATAAATGAGAATTTCCAATGTGAGTGTGCCAATGTGGGACATGTTTTCTAAGCCTAGTTAGGTAGATATCCTTTAAGAAGGATTGTCAAAGATAAATGTTTCAGACAAGCCATTAAATAAAGAGAATGTTGTCCTGACCAATGTAACCAAAGGGCCTAATGAAGGGAAATAAAATAAGGTGGTCAAACCTCCTCCCTTATACATTTATGTAATCAATAGTGATTCATTGGTTCATAATTGCATGGTAGATAGTGGAGCAAGTACTTCAATGATGCCAAAATCAATAGTAGATCTGCTTGGTCTAAAGTATGAGCCCCAATATAAGGGAGTTTTGAAAATTTATGGATCTTCCACCAAACCATATATTATCATCAAAGGTATAAATTTGACCCTGCATGTTTGTCCTAGTGTTTTAGTGGTTCAAGATGCATTGATTTTAGATGTGCCTCCTCATTTTTCTCTATGTTTATCTAGAGATTTCACAACAAAAATTGGGGGTTATCTAGGAGAATATTGGTCCTTCATGGATTTTATAACAAGGTATGAGACCAATGTATCAATAAAATATGATTCTATTGAATAATTTCACATATAGCCTTATGGGTCAAATATCTCAAACATCAACTATACCATCCTAGATGAAGATGACCACTTGGCTATTCAAGAGCTAATCACTCATCCTGAGGAGATACCTGGCATGTTCTTGAATAAATTATGGAGTGACAAAAAACTAATTGACCCTTTAGAAGGTGTTGAATAAATGGACATGGATGTCTATTACTTATGTGATTAGATTGAATCCATGCCATCCCTCACTAGAATAAAATAAAAAATTTGATGGTAAATATTTTGAAAGGTAAATAACTGAAGCAAACTAGTTTATTTTTTTGAATTTTGTAAAAATTTATTTTGATTAAGAGTGACATGGAGGTCTAATACATCCTTTTTTATTATTATTATGTAGATGTGCCATAGGTTTTGGTGATTGATCTATGACTTGTGGTTACCAAATTTTTTCATGTGATTGATAGATGAGGATAGATCAAGATTGGTAGTAATGGGCTTGGGAGGAATTATGGAGATGAGATGTATCCTACTAAGTGTTGATCTATTTTTCATGTTCCTTATATCATGGGAATGGTTTACCAACACTTTTTGATGGGTGGTCGATGGGGATATCATATAGGTAGGTATCACACTAGAGGATGTCCATTCATTGCTTAGACTACCTATAGGAGGGACACTAGTGATCATAGGGACACTGAATGATCTAAAGGACAGATGATCACTTGTCAAATGGGTGACAAGCTTAGAAAGTATCTATATAGGGCTAAGGGTAATCTTATTTAATGTTTATATTACATATATTATAGATATTTAGAAAGATATGATAAGATGTGTGGCAGTGCAAGTGTTGTGTCACAAGTCAAATAATAGGGTACCACTATATGTGATAGTCGTGTGCTATTCCATGTTGTATCAAGGGGTAATTTATGATTTTATGTCTACGATCGAGGTCTAACTCATGCATGATATTTTTGGGACGTTATCTAGAGGTTAAAAGATGATGGGACTAGTGGTGTTACTAAATGCATGGATATATGAGAGGTTTTTGATGTATCAACCATATGGGTTATCCCATGTGGTTGATGATATGTTACCTCAAGTTATGAGATGAAGATAAGACTAGGTAGCATAGGTTATTCCCTATGTGTCAGTGTTTTAGATAGTTACATGAAGAGAGATCATGTGGCATCCCTATACATGTATTACTATGATTTGGCCAAGTTGGATGACCATGGTATTAGGGCTAGCTCTAGAGTAGATCATGGGTCACAAACCTTGTTAGGTAGATTCATAGTTGGTGGCACACTTGTTAGGTCAGATTTGACTCCTTCACCTAGTGGCTCCTATTATAGATAAAGTTTTCACCCTTGGGGAGGGTTCATCTATCTCTCCCTAATTAAGCTATATAATGGGAATAACCCCATGTTATGGGTATCCTATATTGGGTTTGAACCTATTGTGTATCTTAGTTGGGGAGAGCCTGAAGAACCTTCTACAAGGGTGAAAACTTTGTCTACAATATTTTCTAGCATGCCTAGTGGGACACACTTTCAAATAATATTGGTCAAATTTGATGTTAGTTTTATCAATTTTCAAAAGTTATAGCTTTCATGTAATAGTATCTAGTGACTCTGAGTAACTCCTAACATTCTAGTGTAGAACAATAGTTATCTTTCATGACAAAGGTGACTACAAGATCAGCTTCTAGAGGTATTCATTTTGAATTTGTTGAATTGACTTTAAACTAAGTAAAAAGGTTAATATTTTCTAATACACATCCATATAAAGGTATCTTTCTTCCCAAACCAATTACAAGGTCTACTTCTGCTAGAAGATATTTGTTAGCTCTTTTCACTACCATAGCAACCCCTAGAGATTTTCCTTCGATGTATTTCAATGGTCAAAGTCCTTTATACCTCCAATAATATGATAATATTCTAGTAGTATCTCTCAAAAGTGTCCCTTATTTTATAGGAGACCAATCTACAACCCCTTTTAAACACCTTAGAGACTTAGCCAACTTTTATAATATTCATGACATAACTTAGGAAAATGTGGCTATTAGGATATTGGCCATCTCTTTCAAAGGTGAATCCTTAGACTGGTATAGAAACCTTACTACCAACTCCATAGCATCATGGGATTAGTTAGTTGATGCCTTATATAAAAGGTTTGAAGATAAAATTGACCATTAGTCACTTGCAGAGTAGCTAACCACAATCAAGAGGGCTCCTCATGAATTCATGTAAGACTTCAACACTAGATATACATATACATATACATATACATATATACATATATATATATATGTATATGTATATGTATATATATATATAACATGGGACAAAATCTTAGTCTCTATTAGGTTTACACTTAAATTTTCTTTCCTTGACTATATAAAATCCCTCAATAGTGATATTTTAGTAATGATTTAATCTATTAGAGGAAACATACTTTCAAATGCTTATGAGGTGGTAATCAGTGCAAAAAATTATCTAGTACAAGATAACAAGCTTAAACCTATACCACAAATAGTTTTGTTTCCTGAGATTTAACCACCTCTTTTTTATATTCCTCCCCTTATTTTCATTCCTCCTATGGAAACAACCTACACCAAAGCAAGAGAAGGATTCCACTAGTTAATCTAGTGATTCTCAAGAAAACAAGAATTTATAAGAACTTAAGAACATGTTTCAATTCTTTGGAAATGAGTTGGTAAACATGAAGAGATAGAATTCCCAATTAAAAAGAACTTATGAAGTTCCATATCATCCTTAGTAGTACCCTTATCAAGAAAATAGGCTACCCTATAAAGGAAATTTCTAAGGGCAAGGCCAACACCAAAGCTGAAGCCAAGGATAAGGGCAGCCTAACTATGTTAGGCAAAAAAACTATAATCTAAATGCTGTAAGAACCTATATTGACTTGGTCCCTACTCAAAACAACATTGCTCAAGAAGCTGAGGTAACCATGCCTTAAAATTAGTCTTTTAGCCAATCCATTATCCCAAAGACTGAGTTCGATCGAGCTTTCAATGAGCAATGGCATCAAGGTACTAGCTATGGATAAAATAAAGATCTTATGGCTTAGAATTAAAAGGTACCCATGATGACAAAATTAGAAGAGCCTCAACAGGGTCAAGGGAATAATGAAGGACCAAACCAGTTGGATACTACAATGGATAACTATGAGCAATAATAATGTTATACATCTAATCAATAGGCTAGTTTTAGCCAAGCAGACATTCCAGTGGTTAATAATACAAGATTAAAAATAAGGAACATGGATGGTAACCAGGAAGAAGTAAAAGAGCTTCCTACCATTACTCCTTTACTATAAAAACTAAAGGAAACTAATGTTGCCTCAAAGGCTCCAAAAAATACAAAGAGATAGATTCAAGGGAATGCCCTTGTACCCTAAAAGTCACAAGATTAAAGTGAATTTATGGATCCCAAATCAAAAACGAAAATTAGTGGCTTTCCCATCAACTTTTTGGAACCAATGAAAAATTCCAATGTGAGTGTGCCATTGTAAGACATGTTTTGTATGCCTAGTCAGGTATATATCCTTCAAGAAGGATTATCAAAGATAAATGTTTTAGACAAGCCAATAAACAAAGAGAATGTAGTCCTAACCAATGTAACCAAAGGACCTATGAAGGGTAATCAAATAAGGTTGTAAAACCTCATCCATTCTACATTTATGTAGTCATTATCAATTCCTTGGTTCACAATTTCATGGTAGACATTGGAGCAAGTACTTCAATGATGCCAAAATCAATAGTAGATTAGCTTGGTTTGAAGTATGAGCCTTAATCTAAAGGATTTTTTCAAATTGATGGATATTTCACCAAACCATATGGTATAATCAAAGGTCTAAACTTGACCCTACATGTTTCTCCTAGTGTTTAATTGGCTCAAGATGTATTGATTCTAGATGTGCCTCCAAATTTTGATCTATGTTTATCTATAGATTTCATAGAAAATATTGGGGGTTATCTAGGAGCATATTAGTCCTACATGGATTTTAGAACAAGGTATGGGACCAAGGTTTCAATCAAAGCTGAGACTATTAAAAAATTTCACATAAAACCTTACGGTTCAAATATCTCAAACATCAACTATACCATCTAGATGAAGATGACCATCTAGTTAGTCAAGAGCTAAACACTCATCGTGAGGAGATACCTATCATGTTCTTGGATGAATTATGGTATGACAATTAGTTAATTTACCCTTTATAAGGTGTTGAAGAAAGGGACATGGTGTCTATTGCTTTCATGAGGAGATTGATTACATTCCATCTGTCACTAGGCCACAAGAAGATGATAGTGGTTTGTGGAAAATATTCTTTGATGGTTTAAGAAGAAAACTTTGGGTATGTGTAGGTGCAATGTTGGTATTTCCCTCCAATGATAAGTATTTCTCTTCTTATAAGTTCTAGTTTAGTTACTCTTGTAATGTAGTAGAGTATGAGGGCCTTATCTATAGCCTTTAGTGGGCTAGTAAAAGGGAAATCAAGTAATTACAAGTGTATGGGGATAATGAGTTGATAGTGAATCGGGTCAGAGGCCAAAACATCACCAAAAACCCTTTGATGAAGTCCTATACGCATAGAGTGTGGTAAATTCTTAAGGATTTTGAGGCCTTCAACATCCAAGTAGTGTCAATGAGCCAAAATCAACATGATGATAGGTTGATATTTGTGAGAGCTCATTTTGACCTCCCAAAGGAATTGATAAAGTCCAAAGTGTAGCCACATGTTAAAGTGATAGTAAGACCATCAGTGCTAGCTAATGAAGCTCATTGGTAGGTATTTGATATTGATAATTAGATTGTTAATTTATTGAAATAAGAAGTAGAGTTTTCCTCATTGAACCAAGATAAGTTTCAACATTAGTATGAAGTTCAAATTATTTATATGAGGTCTAACAAACTTTCTAAAGGGCTAGTCACCCTTAAAACTCTCTTCCATGAGGGAGATCATATAAGTAAAGAAAAAATAGTGATGTCAACTAATGAGGATAACTATGAAAAAAAAATTATCCATAAAGACAAACTCCTCAAGCTCGGAAAGGTAATCACTAGGGCTGAAAGGAAAAATTTCATTGAGTTTTGTAAATAATATGTATACATTTAGTTAGGAGTATAGTGACCTAAGAGGTTTTGATCCCAAGTTAGCCCAACACACTATACAATTAGAGGCTAATGCCAAGCCTGTCAGGTAAAAGCAAATGCCTATCAATGCCAAAATTGAAGAGATTATGAAGAAACAATTAACTAAATTGATTGAGTCCAAGATCATCTTTACCATCAAGTACTCCTATGGGTAGCCAACTTAGTACCTATAAGGAAGAAGAATGAGTATATCAGATTATGTGTTGAATTCAAGGATTTGAAGAGGGTCTCTTTGAAAAATAATTACGCCTTATCATTCATGGAGAAACTCCTTTAGATAGTTGTTGGTTTAGAATAATTCTCTCTTCTAGATGGGTATTCAAGTTACAACCAGGTGATGGTAAGAGAAGAAGAACAATACAAGAATATATTCAACATAAATTGAGGCATATATTCTTATTAGAAGATGCCTTTTGGCTTATCAAATGCTAGGGAAACTTTTCAAAAAGCAATGGACATGGATTTTGAGGGATTTCTAAATCAGATGGTGATTGTCTACTTGGATGACATCATAGTTTTCTCTAAGAAGGATAGTGAGCACTTGGCTCACCTAAGATTGATCTTTGAAAGGTACAGAGGGTATGGGATCTTTTAAATCCTAAGAAATGTGTGTTTTCCATTCATGAAGGTAAACTCATAGGACATATTATCTTAAATTAGGAGTTAGTTATTGACCCAAATAGGATAAGTGAAAATTTGGCATTATCATTACCCAAGCATAAGAAAGGACTCTAGAGCTTGCTTAGTAAAATGAACTTTCTAAGAATATTTATACCTAGATATGTAAATTTGGTCAAACCTATCAATGATATGTTGATTAAGAACCAAGTGTTCACTTGGTCAAATGAAGGTAAAGCAGCATTTGAAGCTATCAAATAAGCCATTTCCCAAGTACCCTCACTCATGAATCATAACTTATAAATAAATTTCATATTGTATACCTTTGCTAATGTTGAAAATATATCATCTATGTTGATGTAGAAGAAGGATGAAGGACTAGAGCAACCAATTGATTTTTTTCAATTAAGGGCTTGAAGGATATGAGGTGGGATACAGTTTTATACAAAAGTAGGTTATTTTCATTTTGAAATCCCTCAAAATTTTTAGACCAATGCTCTCTAATATAAATATTCATCTTATGGTTTCTCATTATAGAGTGAGGGATTACCTTCTTAACAAGGACTTGAATGAGAAGAGAGCTAGATGGATTACCAAGGTCATTAAGGATGATATGGTGATCAAGGTCACTAAGCTAGTGAGAGGTAAAGGCTTATGTGAGCATATGGTTAATGACCTTTATGAATATCAATGAGTTATATTGGTAACACAAGACAATTCACCGATAGATGCACCTCTACTTCCTACTAGTTAGCTCTAAGATATGATGCATTTCTTGATAACAAGTGAATGCCCCCAAGGTATGGATAAAGAAAAGAGAAGGTATTTTAGACTTTAGTCCATACTTTATGCATTGGTTAATGGGTATCTATTTATAAAATACCTCAATGGAGTGCTTCTTAGGTGCATTGATGATAACTAAGTGACAAAGCTCTTAGAGTATTTCTATGATGGGCCTGTAAGAGGCCATTTTTCTCAAAGGAAAATAATAGTTAAAGTGATGAGAGTTGGTTATTATTGGCCCATCATTTTAAAAGATGCTTATTCATGGGTCAAAAATGTCAAAAATGTGTTCTCTTTTTAGGTAAGCAAATATTTCCAGTCCTTCCTCTCAACCCAATTCAAGTGGAATAACCCTTAATGCAGTGGGGTCTAAAATTCATATGAATGATCAATACACCTTCCAATGGAAGAGACAAATTCATTTTCATTGTTACTAACTACTTCACCAGGTGGGTGGAAGCAATTTCCCTTAAAGAATATAATAAAATAGTAGTGTTGGACTTCTATGATAGCATAGTGACCAAGTTTGGTATACCAACAACAATAATTTTAAATAATGCCTTAGAATTTTTTGGCATGAGAACAAGTGAAGGGGCACTCTAGTTAGGCATATAGCTTAATACATCCTCAAATTACTACCCCTAATGTAATGGACTAATAGAGTCTAAAAACAAAATCTTGAGAAGGATTATCAAGAGGACCATGGAAAAGAACAAGAGAGTATGGCACATAAAGACAAGGATAAAATTATGGGATGATAGAGTGACTCCCAAATTTTCCATTGGTAATTCACCATATGTCCTTATATATGGGAGGGAAACCAAATTTACCGTCTCTCTCAAGTTACCTACCTTGGAGTTAGCCCATCAATTTGGATTGATTGAAAATGACCCTATGAGCATGAGGATGATAGATCTCATGGAGTTTGAATAAAATAGGGACCTTACAATGAAGATACTAGAGTCATATCAAGCTCAAGTTAAGAAATCCCTTAACAAGAGAGCCATAGTAAGGGACTCCAAATAAGGGTAACTAGTCCTCAAGTGGGATTCAAATAAGTCCAAACTAGGAAACCATACCAAGTTTGATAGCTTGTGGAGTGGTCTTTAATTGGTTCAAGCATGAAAAAAACATAATACTTTTTATCTTGCCCAAATGGATGGAGAGGTATTACCCATCCTATTCAATGGAATTCATTTAAAGCCTTGTTATTAATGGAGTTTGGAGCCATTATATAATATTATATATATTAGAGTAGATTTTCTATGTGTTCCTCTAAGTGCCTTGTGCACACTTCTTTTTAGTTGTTTTTTTCCCTCCCATAAGTGCCTTGGGAAAAATTTTGCTTTTATTTCTTTCATCCTTTTTGCTTCAAGAGAAGTTTTTTGGAAAGGGACGGCCTTATATCAATTTCATGATCAGTTAGTGAGAAAAGAATTGAGACTCCATTCTAAATTGATAGGCTAAGGCTACTAATATTTTTCATAGTAGGCATGAAATCCTATGTGTCTCCATAAATATTGGATAATTTTGGCCTACATATAAAACCTTGCCTAGATGGATAAATATTTTGAAAGTCCTAGTGTAGAGTAAGAAGTTGAGCAGAGTTCTTTTCAAAAGCAGGTATAGAATTAAAAATGAAAGGATCCAGTAGGTTTTCATGGTGTTCATGGAATTTAGGGAGCATTAATTATGTTTTCTCAAAATATTATTAGTTCATCGAAGCTTTGAATGGATAAAAATGACTTGCACAAGCCTAAAAGAACCAAATAATTGTAGCATGTCACACAAGAATAAATAAGTCAATTTGGTTGTGAATCTAATAAATGTATTTAGGAGGCATATAAAATTTGAAGGACCACATGGAAATGATGTTTTCATGACTTTAATTTCACCTTCAAATTTGGTATTTTGAAGAGTTTTCTACCTCAAGATTTAAGCCTTAAAAGTTGAACTAGTAGAGTGGGATGTGCATGAGAATGTCAAGTTAAAACCATGGGAACTAGCCATTTGAATTCAAAATATTCAAAGGATATTGAGGATAAATGTGGAACTAAATTTTAATAATATTGGGTGCCCAAATCTAGATCAACAATAAGCAATTAAAATCTCAACTCAGTGGGACCATCAAGATCAACTCTGCGAGTTGAATCATGCACATCAAGATCAACAGTGAGCTTAAGGTCAATAAATTATATAATCCTAAGATGGAATGTGGAGCTAAAAATGGAATGATCATGGTGAACTAAAGGATTTATGGTGCATTTTTGATCAATCAGATCAAAAATCAATGACATATGTTTAACTATAGATGAAGATCGATGGTATGAATGAAGTTAAGAAGTCAACAAGCATAGATTTAATGCAAGGTTGCCATGTGGAACAAAAGCAATAACTAGATGAATACTAATAAAAATATCCATAGATTGAATGTAGGATTTCCAAGTGTCATAATTTAGGAATCCCAAATCAAAGATAGATAGAACAAATTTAATCAAGATCTAGGAAACACAATATGGTGATGTATGTCTGAATTTACAATGATCATATCTTTAAATATGATAAATAATGTGGCAAGAATGCCACATAAGTAGACACATCATATCAAGAGTATATTGTGAACCATAATAGGTAAAAACATATAAATAAGATCCAGATATGATCAAGGTTGATCCAAAATAGGTATTCCAAAGGTCACCATTAAAAGTTTAGTCAAGATATTTGGTCGAATACTTAGAACATACATGATGTGTTTCTGGGGTTGCAATATTGATTCATGACTATGATCATTATTATTTAAATAAAATCCATGCATATAATGAGTTCTCAGCTTCTACAAGGTTCAAAGGTAGAATAGGTCTATTTATACCTAATAGAGATCAAGAAGGAAGCTATGTGACCTATAGGCTTTTCATTAACATGATAAATATATGGAAACCAATAAATGGATTGGTTTTTAATCTATAATAAATCTATGTTCAATATTGGAGGAAGGGAAGATATAAACAAGATATGGAAGAGTGTCTTATCTTCCAACATAGTCATATCATTAACAAACATGTACCTACAGTTTCTTAAAATAGATATAGTCATGGCTCTATTAGGGCCAAAGATATGAATATTTTATCCCTATAATGAATACCAAGTGGAAGATGGCATAAATTTCTAAGGAGGAGATTTTGTGGTTGAAGGTTACAAGTGGAGCATTCAATTATTTTAAGAACCTTAAGGATCTTTTTTCCTTGGAAGGATCATGAATCATTATCTTCAAATTAGATCCTGGTCTTCTAGTGTATTTCTCAACCAATGAGAGGGTTTAGAGGCTATTGGCAAAAACAAAGGTTAATTTGTCAATAGAAAACTAGTCTTGATTGGATAAAAATATGGTTGATGATTTATTAAAAGGTGTTGACAACTCATTAATGATTTTTTGATGGTGTGTTCCTTCTCTCTCTCCCCACCTTTTATCCTATTTCTCCTTTTCCTCCCTCATTGTAACTCTCACTCTCTAATTTTTGACTCTCATAAAGAATCTCTAATTTTTGAAGAGTAAGAGACTCTCATTTGATAAGGCTAGACCCTATCAAAAAATTTATGAAAGACCTCTTGAAGCAAAAAATAATTTATTTACCTATCTCTTTTCTTTGAATTGTGTTTATCAAAGCTTGTGCATGATGGATTTGTGAAGGAGATTCTTTCGTATCCATTATCCTTCTCTCTTGCCTATTTTAAGGTGTTTTCAAGTTATTTTTAGGTCTAAAATTGTGTTCCTTTTTCCATTAGGGTAAGCTTGGTGTGGATCTTAGAATCCCTCTTTGTTTCATTCATTTATTCTTGAGCCTAGTTCATGAAATATTTATGCAATTAACTAGTTAGTGAGATTGTGTGAGCTAGCATTGTCTTAATCTTCATCAGTGTAATTTTCATGCTTATGTGAGTTCCCATTAAAATTTGGTGCATCACCTTTTATATTCCTTAGTAACCATATTCCCACTTTCTATCCATTTTCTAAGATATTCATTAGTCTCAATAATCCATCAAGAATAAGTTGGCCTTCTCCAGAGGTTCAACCTCACCATATGATACTCACAGCCTAGGGTTGTTCCCATTATGTAGCTTAGTTAGGGAGAGTCTAGAGAACTCCCCCTAAAAGTTAAAATTAACCCTACAACAAATTTTATAATAGTTCCCACATTTTGGGTATGACATGTAAGAGTGATAAAGGGGATAGGATGAGGAGGAGTGCCAATCGAGAGACTAGAGATTAGATTGTAGTGTGTGAGACCAAAGATTAGTTAAGTATGATAGGTGATAGTCAAAGGAGGAGAGGGCATGGATATGGATGTAGGAGTTTATTAGGTACCACATCCCACACCATAATAGGAGGGGAAACAATCACCTTAGGCACACCATCAACGGAGATACTAGTGGTAGGATTGAGCATAGAGGTAGTGATATAGGATGACCTAGTAGTTGCCCTAGGGTAGAGCTAGTTGATAGAGGAACCTTTGTAGACAATCTTGAGATGTGCATGGGTGGTGACTCTAAGTTTTGATTTGATAGGGAGGCATCCCATGGATTAGGTACTTGGGGGATAGGTTGATGGAGAGATCATGCTTGGTAGATGAGCAGATGGGGAGGTGGTTGTTGGTGACATTAGGACAAGTAATAAATTTTGTAATTTTTTAACATTTGAGAAATAATACTAGTTGTATATGATGGTAGATAGATAAATTTTGAGATGTATATGTGATCTGATAGCTATCTAGTTTGAATTTTTTAGATCTTATGGTTTAAGAAATCAGATGGGGATCCTTAGTCATGTCGATGACCATGACTTTTTGGATGGAGTGATGGCACCATATAACCTCACCACACTAGATGATCTTATGGTATCATTTTCCCCAACTTAAGCAAGCTAGTTTAGACTAGTGGGGGAGGCTATGAGGTAGGTATAAACACATGGAGATGGATTAAATCCACTAACATGGGTGGGAGTAGGATAAGCATAGACTTGGTATCCCCAGCCCAAGAGAGAGTTATACACATAGCTACCATGATCCAGTTGGGATAGGTACATGCTTAGATGGCCAAGCTACAAGGATGGGTAACATGGTTGAGATCTCAAATAGCCTCATTACAGTGTACTGTGTAGAAGGGATAGTCTGAGGTATATGTGGGTAGTATGGCTAGGCCATGAGATAGGCATGATGGAGCCCAACTATAGAGTTGGAGTGATGTATTTTTGTATTTTGTACTATTTTTATTAAAACACATGATATATATATATATATATATAGAAATATTTGATAGTTGGATTTGAATCTCATGACTTATATTTTATTTATGGTTATTGATACATGAATATATGTCTTTTTATTACATGTATTTTTCTTTTTTTTCTATATGCTATAATAAATATATGGGAGATGTTTTATTTTCTATCATTATGTAGAACACATGCATGTTTAAAAAGAAACAAGCAAAAAAAACTTAGAAAAGTATGATTAATTAAAAATAAATGCACTACACACTATATCATGATGGAAAATGTGTAATCAAAAAATCTGACTAAGTATAATAAACTAAAAATGTGGTAAATAAGAGGACAAAAATGTTTTTAAATTATGAAAAAGATTGGCACCAAATTAAAACAAGTAAAATCACACTAAATAACATTGGGAAGTATGAAAAATAGTATAATAAAATGGAAGGCATGTGAAAGACTAATGGTATAAAAACAAATCAATTAAGTTGATAAATCATACTAAATCACATTTGGAAGTATAAAAGAGAAACAAAATAGGCAAAAAAGGTCTTAAATTAATCACACTAATTCAAGTTGAGAGGTATGAAAAATTTAAGAAAAATGGTTGGATTTTTACATGCAATCAGAAAATAAGAAGATAGAAGATGAAATATTAATGAAATAATCATAAAACATACTAATTCAAGATGGGAAGTCAATGATTTGTAACTCATAAATAATCACATCGTATCTCATAATTGACACCTATAATTTTGTTGTGACTTGGGTATTGGAAAATGTTGTGAGTAAGGTTTGGTCCTATCCATGGTCTTACACTGCAATCAAAAATGGAACATCAATGAGGTGGAAAAATGTAAAAATATGGAAAAATGGGATGTTTGGATTGGTAATGTGAAAAAATTGGTAATTTGTGAAGAAGGCCAAGTCCTATCCATGGACCTACACTACAACTCACAAATGGAATACCTAGGAAGAGTGATCAGTGAATAAAATAATATTTCTCAAGGGGAAATATAAGGGTTGTAGGGGATGAAAAGGGAAATGTAAGAAGCATAACATAGGCATCTTATGAGAATACCTTAGGATACATGAGGCACAATAAGGATATGAGAAGATGCTAAGTGACTAGTGACCATTAATATACAAAGGATACATATTCACTATAGGCACAAAGTTGTGTAGGAAAATAAGTGTGGTACGAAGATCAACTCATGTTGGTTATTTTGAAAAAGAAAATTAAAATATAAATACCTTACCATGATGTGTTCCCCATTCCTTAGGACCCCTTATAGAGTCATTAGTCTATTGTGAATATTTGGTACTTGCATGAGAAAGTAGGTAGCATTAAAAACTTTGTTATTCTTCTTTTATAATCTACTAGCCTACCACACCCCAATGGACCTTGGCTCTATCATGTGGCCAATTTTGTATTTTTATCTTAAATTAAAAAGAAGATATTTTCTTAGAATCATGTCTTTTAGTGTGATTTAACTTTTGAAAGTTTTCAATGTTACTTTTTAGATCAGTTCCTTTTGTTAAATGATTTGGATTTTGGATGTTTTATGGTTTTTAATATTCTTCCTCCATACGGACTTGAAATGACAAATCATGAGAGATAAAGTGATACACATGAATGAGATTTAGGACTAGGCTAAAGGAAGTTAAGTAAGCAAATATATGGTTGACTAAAACATAGGACTACCTATGAACCAGCATGTTATATGAAGGCTCAACCATGTGTATGCTTAGTTTACAATAAGTAATAAAGGGGAATAAGGGGAGATCCAAAGTGGACTAGTAAAAGGAGATTTTAATGAGATGAATTATTTTCTAACTGATCACATAGTAAATGAGGAATTCCTAAAGGGATCAAAGTGTGTATAACTAAATCACAATAATATTTATCCATGTTTATAGAGATAAGATAGAAAATAATCATGAAAAAGAATAAGAGAACCATATAAATAAGCTCAAGAAGTAGTAGTATATAATTATGAAAAAGGATTCATAAGATAAGATAATAAGAATAATGACATCATAAGCAACATGTAATGAAAAAACAAAATAACTATGTAAGATAGATAAGAATTTGACATAACATCGAATTATATAAAATAGATAAATGTAAAGTTAGAGCACATGTCCAATCTAACTAAAGCAAGAAAAATGTAAGAACACCATGAATCTGTTTATAATTACTAATATATTTGTCCACACACATTATCCATAAAATATGATAAGTTTCCATGAATTTAAACTCAAAATATAGCCAAAGTCTCATCATTCTTTAAAGAAAGTTGATAAAATACTTTACATCAAATATCCTTGATGGAAAATGTAGGAATGCCTAAAGGATCATGATGTTGAGGGCTATCATATGGGGGATGATTAGGAAAAGGCATGGGAATGAATGTTATAGGAGATGAAGTGGTCATTGGTGGAGAATGGGTCACAAGTGAGTGAGAATCCATGGGTGAGGGAATCATAGGTGGAGAAAACATTAGGTAGAGAAGGGACCAAAAGTGGTGGAATAATAGGGGAAGAATGGGGAGACTTCTTGTGAGAGAGACCTATGGGAGGAAGAGTAGTGGGCATAGGAATGGTTATGAGGTGATTCTTAAGATGATGCTAAAGGATACAAAAATGACCAGTGTGATGTGTACCATATTGGTCCTAGAGATAATATATCTCTCCATATTTTGGAATATATTTAGGAGATAATTTTGGTTGAGGTATAGCCTTATCTGTGGGTTGAGTGGTGGGATGCAAGGCGTTGACATATTTCTATACCTTAAAATAATTCATGGATGAATGATTATATGTGCCATGGAATAAATAGATATGCATGTGATTAGACTTGGTAATTGTAATCATAAGAGGAGTGGAAGTGAAAGGAAAATAAGCTTAGTATAATAAACAGTCTCTTGTCTAATGACTAGTAACTTTATGAATATCACAATATAGTTGATCGGCCCATTTAGTGTGCAAAGGAGAAAGTAGTGGTAAAGGGAGCAAACCATCATTGAGGGAAGGTGGGATTGGTAGATATATTGGGAAAATATTGAATGAAGGAACCATAGGATCAAAAAAATGAAGAAACTTAGCTAGAGAGGGAGTGGGAATAGGATCCAAACTCTGCTCAGTTGAGGGAGGGGCAGGATGCACAGAAGGCTGAAGGACAATTATAAGCATCTCATGGATAAGTCATCTAGAGGGGTCCTAGTATCTATAAAAGTGATAGGGTTCAATCATAGTATGATTCATAAGCATACTCTGATTTGGATCTTCATACATTTGATGTGTGCACACCATATCTACCATGTGATCAAGAGGAAAAATTCTAAAATTAGGAATGATATAGGATATAATGCTAGAAGAAATACTAAAACACTGAAGCAAAGAGGAATGATAAAAAATAATTTTAGCATCTCAAACCTGAACCAAATATCCTAAGAATAGATCATCTAAGGTATATCCATCATCATAATCAAGTGTATGAAGATCAATGTCATAGGTTGGGATGACCTTATCATCTAATGTGGTATGATGAATGGAATGTCAATTCTTAGTTAAGACAACAGGTATATCATCACTAGGTGGTTGATGGGAATGAGGTTGAAAATAAGGGGGAAGATGATAAATGAGATAAGGTGGGAGATCTAAGGTTTTAATCTTGAGTTTAATCTCATCATGTTCATTGTCATCAAAATCTAGGAGGTTTGGGGGGTATATTCTTGATGAGTTTGGGGTGACCATTATAAGCTCAAGTGGAATTGATAGGAAAGTTAAACCATTAAGATTCATAAAATGGAATGCTTAGTATAGGTTCAAGGTTGTGAATATTGAATACACCAGATTATTAGAATTATTTGAAATTCCAAGCGTTGGTGTCACCTTGAATCTTATAGATGGATAACTTGTGAGGAAATTTAACACATTAGCAAGTGGAAGAGGCAATTGTTCTCATGCAATGAGTCTATGGCCTACTAAGACAAATGTTATAAGATATAGGAAATTTTAATATGATCACCTTCATGTGAATAGTAACATGTGGGACAATGATGGGGAGCCACACACAACATAAGGGAGGCATTTACCTTCGATCATAACCTTGACATGTATTCCATGTGAAATTAAGATTAAATTCATAATATCCAAGGGTTTTGATAAAATAAAAAAGAGGCAACATAAGTGCCAAAACCCTCATCAGTCAAAGCACACTTGCCTTAGATATCACCAATTTGGACACTAATAATAGAGGAAGATCATCCATACATTGTATAATCTCATCAGGGATCATAGAAGAAATGGGAAATTTGAGGGAAAGATTAGTATCCATTATTTCATCAACATGTATGGACATATCTTTGCACTATTTTAAAATTATATCTTTTGATTTGGATAAGGTGGATTTACATCTTATTAGGGGAGGATAAGGGATGTTCATTTCGAATAAGAACTACATAAAATGATTACAATGACTTATAGAGGTTCACATAAGTTCAATAAATGAGATTTGAGATGGTATAATAGTAAGTTCCATAATAATATCCCATTCATCATAACCTATAAAGAGACTATTGGAAAGAGATGCATAGTGTTGAATGAGGTCCTTGGAAGGAGGAGCCTAAGTGCATGTGAATTTATGTTGATAATAGGTAAAAGGTTGAATTGGAGGACAACTTTGTTGATGGTCTTGAGAAGATGGGTTGGTTGTTGCAGGTTTGATTTCAGATAGATTGGAAGAAGTGTTGATATAAGCTTTATTATAATTAGTGATGGGTAAAGAGGTTATAGGAATGGTAGAAATGGTATGAAAAGTGTTATCCAAGGGAGTTATTGGAATTGGTTCATCAAAAGATATAAGTTCTTCTTTCCCTAACTCTATTAAGTGAGTTGGATAAGAGTGTTGGATAACACGAAATGTGTGAGGTAGTTGAGGAGTGTGAATGGGATGAGGATCAATGAAATCAACCACCCTTTTCATATTAGTCATCTTGACTACACTCTCTTTAGGAGTGGGGTCAATAATACTATCAACATTATTAGTAGAATGGGTAGGCTTGTCTTAGTTATCTTGGTGATTTCGAAGAGGATATTTATAGATGGCCAAATGAGCATTAACCTAGTTCAAAGCTTGAGATTTAGTTTATGTTTCATGGGATTTGAAGGCAATGTCATAGGGTTGTTGATGTTTATGAATGATAAAATCATGATCAAAATTGGGATTGAGAAGGAAATCCACTACCAAATGATGAAGTTGTCTATAAGTCTCATGATAATGACCCCAATTAGCATGAAACCAAAAACAATTATTGTGATTATACCAAAATTTCATGGGATGAGTGGCATCAAGATCTAACAAAATAGGTCTTGGTAGATGTTTTTATAATTATACTAAGGATAAATTTTTATGCACATTGATGTTATTGGTTGAAGATAAATGAGGATTGTGATGTGGTTAGGAGGGGAAGCTTGTTCCAGAGTTTGGTTGGGAAAAATAGCTTGAATAGTATGAATGGTATCATAATAGTCGATGACACCATCATTTATAGCATGATTATTCTTATTATTTATTAACATGTGAGTACCAATAGAATGTTGGGATGGATTGAATTGATGCATGGGGAAATATTAACATTTGGCTTGGTCAATGGCCTCTTCCAAAGTATATGGAGAGAGAGTCTAGACCCAATATTGTAACTTGGGAAAAAGAGAATTGGTAAATACATGAAAGAGGTTTTCATCTACCATATTATGCTCACATTTGTTAGGCAAGGTTTTCCATCGTTTGATGAAAGCTTATGCAATTTCAGTCTCAAGTTACTTACAATTGATAAAATGGGCCAAGGTATTCTCAAGGAGATCATAGTTTGTAACTCTTGGACTAGAGCATTAACTAAATATTTCAAACTAGTAATGAAATGAGAATGGAGTTAGTTTTACTAATCTAAATCATCACCCTTGAGAGTCTTTGCTAGTATCTTGATAGTTGTAAAAGCATTCAACTCAACCTAGTCTTTATATAGAATTCCAAATGTTTTTAGGTGGAGAGTAAGATCGATTGACCCATTATAAATAATGGTAGGGGTGATGCCTCCTATATAGATATTAGAAATTTGAGATGTAATAGGATCATTTTAAAGGTTCTTTATTTTTAGTAGGATATTGAGAAGAATTATTGGTAAGTGAGGCACTAAAAACATGATTTTATTGTGTGTAAAAGGATTTACTAGTAGAGGGATGAGAATAATTGGCACTAGAGGCATGATTACCATGGGTAGTAAATGATGCACTAGTAAATGAATTGAGAAGAGTGGATTTAGGAAGAGGCCTAGTAGATGTAGAACTTACATGTTAGTAGATATAGTAGGCATGGAGGTAGAGTAAATCAAAGAGGAAGATGTCATGGTATGTGAAGGGGTAAAAATAGAGGGAAGAGGTTGAGAAGCAAAGAATATAGTGTCTCCAAATTCATGTGAGAATGTGGGAAAAGGTGAATGGAGATCTTCAACTTGACCATTTATCATGAGATGGTAAATAGTAGAAACATCTTTTCCTTAATGTTAAGGAAACTCATTGATGAAGAAGATCATTTTTGGGGTATACTCTAATTTAGGTTGATCTTCAAATGAGAAGAGAGGATTATGAAGTGAAGAGGAATGAGGAGGTGTCCCATATTTTATAGTATGAGTGGCTACATGCACATTACTTTCATCTAAGGTTGGAACCATAAGATACTTATGAGATAACCTATTGGGGTTAGAAAAACTCATCATATATGTTGAATTCAAATCATTGTTATCTTCAAACAAGAAGTTCATGATGAATAAGAGAGATTAGGGAAGAAAAATCTGATGCAAAATTAAAGAAATACAAAAGATAGATAAGAGTATAGAGTCAACCAAGTTGATTTAGTACTGCAAATAGGGTATGAGATAATCTAATAAGGATGCAGAGTCAACCAAGTTGACTTAGTTCTATTGGATAGAAGGGATAAGAGTAAAAATTTGACCAAGTTGACTTATTACTATAGATAGGAAAAAAATAGTTTGATAAGGATACAAAGTTGATCAGGTTGATTTAGGACTGTAACTTGATTAGCAAAAAGGAGTATTGGGTTGACCAGGTTGACTTAGTATTGTAGTCAAGGAAAAATATTATTGTTAAGAGACTACATTGAATATAATGATAGTGTGCAAAGAATGGGTAAATATTTTGCAATTTAATTGATGTAAGAAATAAAATCAAACACACAAATAATTGGATCAATGAGAATGATCTAATTGGGGCACATAGCATAAAACCTTACACCTATTAGGTTGTGCAGCTAAAAGCTTCACTAATGCAGACATGGAGGGGGTTGCTAAGTTCTAGGGATACCGGTGTTGGTATCACAACCGACGTTGGTCATCTTCAATGCAAAGGGAAACTGACATCGACAGGAGTCGGCCAACGTCGGTCACCTCTAGTCAGACAGTGATCGACGTCGATCACCTATGCAGTTCCAAAACTATTTGTTACACAAATAGTTAGTTTGTTGAACTGATTGTTTGCATGTAAAAGGCTATTTTGAGTCTTGAGCTGCGTGTCTAATTATTGTAAATTAGAAGTCTAAGTTATTGTTTAGTATGGGATCTATTTATATACCCATTGGCATGTATTGTAAATAAGAGCAATAGAGGAAGGCAAGGTAGATCCTTCCAATTATAAGAACAGGGTGATCTACAAGTTGTTGCAAGATCAGGGAGAAGTTCTACATGGTAAGTAAGATCATTTAAGTTTTAGGTTGTTGAAAGTTTATGGGAGATCTACTTGAAGTACTTTGAGTACTTGTGTACTGGCAGTGTTATTACCTGACTAGTTGGAGGTGAACAACTCTGTGTTTGAGTTGTGTGTTGGGACCGTTTTTGGTAGGAGAGTGAACTCTTGAGGGAAAGAGATTTGTACATCTAAGAGGTGTGGAAGATTGTGGCATCTTCATTGTGTTTCCTTTTGGCATGAGTATTAATACAAGATTGTGTATTGTCTCTCATATTCTGTGTCATTTGTGAATTCTAGTTACTTATTAATTTTGGTATAATTCTGTGTTTAGTTGTTTATACAAGGTAATCATATTGTACTCTTATTGAGGATTCAGATCCTGACAAGTGGTATCAGAGCATTTGTGTTCTAGGTGCCTTACAAGTGGTTTCAAAGCTTTTGGTTGGGTTACTAATAGGTTGTATCAGATCTGGTTAGTGTTTGTTGATTACAGGTCATTCACAGGGGTTTTTGTTTGAGTGGGAGTATAGCAATGGTAGAATAAATTAAGCTACGAATGGAGAATTTTAATGACAAGAACTATCAATTATGGAGGATGTAGATAGAAGATTATTTGTATAAGAAAGATTTGTACTTATCATTGGGTGGGGTTGCATGCAAGCCCCTAGATATGAAGGATGAAGAATGGAAGGTTCTTGATCAAAAGGCTCTGAGATCTATAAGGTTGAGCCTTGCATCGTCTGTGATTTCCAACTTATCACAGGCTAAGACAATGGTAGAGTTGATGGAATCTTTGGCAAATTTATATGAAAAACCCTCGGCTTCTAATAAGGTATTTCTTATGAAGCAATTATTTAATTTGCAAATGTTGGAAGGTGGATATGTACATAGTCATCTTAGTGATTTCCATGGTTTGGTAAACCAGTTAAATTTAGTCAATATTGTTTTTGATGATGAAATTAAGGCTCTCTTAATCTTATGCTCATTACCTAAAAGTTGGGATAGTTTGGTAATGGCAGTTAGTAATACTGCGTCTTCTTCAAAAATCTTAAAAGTGGATGATGTTGTGAGTGTAATCTTGAATGAAGAAATTCGCAAGAAAAGCACGGGTGAATCATTAGGGAATGCTTTGAGTGTTTAAATCAGGGGAAGGCAAAGAGAGAAGATCAAGCATGGGAGATCAAGGTCTAAGATAGGCAGGAGATCCAAATCTAGGTATGGTAGAATAACCTACTGGAAATGTGGAAAGCAAGGGCATGTAAAGAGAGATTGTTGGTTGGTTGAATATCAGCAAGAAGTAACTGAAGAAGTAGATGTTGCCGGTATTATTGCACAGGATACTTTGGTATGTTCCTTGGATAAAGTAGAATCTTGGGTTTTAGATTCTGGTGCCTCTTTCCATGCATCCCCAAATAGGGAATTTTTTCATGAGTATGTCCAAGGAGACTTTGGAGAAATTTATTTAGGGGATGGTAAGCCTTGTCAAATGGTTGGCAAAGGGAAAGTGAAGCTGAAATTGTAGATGGACAACACTTGGGTGTTGAAGGAGGTCATGCATATCCCAATCCTGAAGCAGAATTTGATTTCTGTTGGAAAGTTGGGTGATGAGGGTTGCACAGTAACTCTCACAGTGGACTCTTGGAAAGTTTCCAAGGGTGCACTTGTTGTAGCAAGAGGTAAGAAAGTAGGTACGCTTTATCTATCTACTTGTATTACTGATTCTCCTTTTGGTTTATCTACTTCAGCTGTAGATTTGAAGATGTGGCTTAATAGGCTTGGTCACATGAATAAGAAAGGGATGCATGTTCTTGAGTCAAAGGGTATGCTTTTCGATTTGAAAAGCATGGATCAAGATTTCTATAAACAAAAGAAGAAAGTGATGTTTCTTGAGAAATCTGATGTTCGTGATAAGAAAAGGAAAGCCTTGGTTTTCAAGGAGAAGATGATGGACAGAGATCAGTGCAAGGGGCTGAATAATTCTGAGCAGAGCAAGGTTGATATGGACAAGGGTTAGATCCAAACAGAGCTCATGGGTAGAAGTCATCGCTCACAAGTAAAACACAGAGATCGATGTCAGTTAGAAAACTGGCATTGGCATCTAGACAGGGACTGACGTCGGCTATGTGAAGCCCAACGTCAGTGACTCTAGACAAATAAACACCGGCATTGGTCAGGGGGAACTGACATTGGAAATGAGGCAATTGCATGAAACCGATGTCAGTCAAGTGCAAACTGAGATGTGATCTACATCGGTCACTGAGATGGATTTTTGGTGGACAACAAGCTATCAAGGAGTCTCAAACACCCATATGGAGGACTGAAAGGGTAAGTAAGCCTCAAATTCATCATTTCCCTTCTTTACACTACTTGTTGCTCACTGATGGTCAAGAACCAAAAAGTTATTAAAGAAGTAGAGCAGGTAGAATCCAGGAAATAGTGGGAGCTTGGCATGGATGAGGAATGTGATTCCTTGGAGAAGAACCAAACAGGATTTTTTTGGTGGAGTTGCTAGCTGGAAGAAAGCATTGAAAGATGAATATATTTTTTAGGATAAAAAAGAGCGGGAATGGATACGTGAGATGAAAGGCCAGGGTATATGGTCTTGAGTAAGCTGCAGGACAATGGAGTTTTGACCATTGTGTTTCTCTTTACTAGGTTAGATAATATTAGCTACATTATCTTGTTACTATATGTTGTGCTTGTTGCAGGGTCACATATGTAGGGAGTTGTTGAACTAAAGGTAAAGTTAGTTCAGAGGTGTGTCATGAGGAATCTAGGAGTAGCAAGATTCTTTGGCATGAGTGTGTTCTAGAGACAAGGAAGATCATAGATTGATTTTGTCTCCAGATGATTGTGTGAAACTAGTTAGCATGATGATGGTTGGACAGTTCTATGAATAGTGTCCTGATTCACATGATGAGGTTGAGTACATGTGTACTAAACCTGAGATTTCCCAAGTAGTGGGAGTTGTCAGCAAGTTTGGAGCCAATCTGAGAAAGAAGCACTGGAGGGCAGTTCAGTGGATTCTTAGATATCTGAGAGGGACCAGCAGTAGGTGCACATGTTATGTAGGGTCAAGTTCTTATTTACATGGGTTTGTAGATGTGAATGTGGCAGGTTATTTGGATGACAGGAGGAGCACTATAGATTTTGTGGTGGTTGGTCTTCAAGAGTGATCTTGAAGAGGGATACAAAGCCAAGAAACAAACTAGATGATGTACAGGTATAGGTACAGTTGCAGCTATTTATCTCCAAGTGGGAGATTATTAGGTTGTGGAGCTAAAAGCTTCACTGATGCAGACATGGAGGAGGTTGCTGAGTTCCAGGGATACCGGCATCGGCAACGCAACTGATGTCGATCATCTTTAGTGCAAAGGGAAACTGACATCGGTAGGAGTCGACTGACATCGGTCACCTCCAGTCAGATAGCAACCGATGTCGGTCACTTGTGCGGTTCCAAAACTATTCATTGCATGAACAGTTAGTTTGTTGAATCAATTTTTTTCATGTAAAAGGCTATTTTGAGTCTTGAGATGCGTGTCTAATTATTGTAAATTAGAAGTCTAAGTTATTGTTTAGTATGGGATCTATTTATAGACCCATTGGCATGTATTGTAAATAAGAGCAATAGAGGAAAGCAAGGTAGATCCTTCCAATTGTAAGAACAGGGTGATCTACAGGTTGTTGCAAGATCAGGGAGAAGTTCTACATGGTAAGTAAGATCATTTAAGTTGCAGGTTGTTGCAAGTTCATGGGAGATCTACTTGAAGTACTTTGAGTACTTGTGTACTGGTAGTGTTATTACTGACTGGTTGGAGGTGAACAACAACTTTGTGTTTGAGTTGTGTGTTGGGACTATTTTTGGTAGGAGAGTGAACTCTTGAGGGAAAGAGATCTGTACATCTGAGAGGTGTGGAAGATTATGGCATCTTCATTGTATTTCCTTCTGGCATGAGTATTAATACAAGATTGTGTATTGTCTCTCATATTCTGTGTCATTTTTGAAATCTAGTTACTTGTTAATTCTAGTATAATTATGTGTTTAGTTGCTTATAGAAGGTAATCATATTGTACTCTTATTGAGGAGTTGGATCCTGACAAGTGGTATCAGAGCATTTATGTTCTAGGTGCCTTAAAGTACCAACATTGGCCAATGTAAGTTTTTTCAATACAACACACAATGATTAGAGAGTAAGTAGTCAAATGAAAAGTAAATTATAACTAAGTAGTCATCCTGAGTGTTTTTAGATTATTATAAAGTGTTATTTTAAGTATGATAGGGAAGTTGTCTAAAAAATGGAACTAGAAAGCAATCTATGGATGGTTTTAGGATGTTTAGGTTAAAAGGTATATGTATTGGCAATGGTAATGGATTGGTATTGGGGCCTATCACCTCACTTCACAATACACAATGATAAGGGTATCAGGTGCTTTACCAATATATACCATTAACCATATGTTTATACTTGTCTAGAAAACCAAGTCAGTTTCCCCCTTGGTGATGAAATCTAAGAAGGTAGGCCTTGGGAAGCCAAATGTTAAATTTATTTTGAATAATATGTGATTTATTAGTGTGTGTGTAAAAAGATAAAAATAGTGTCACTAAATGACAATTTCAAAAACCACCTAATTAGACTATGTGAACTACTATAAGCATGCAGACAACTAAAAATGAAAGTGTGAATTAATTACTAGCACATAGTTATTAATTCCCAATTAATAATGGTATAAAGTTGATTCATATGATACTACATGAAAATATTATAGAATAGATTTTACTGGGTTACTATTGTTCTATAGAAGTAAGAGACTTTAACAACTAAGTAGACTAGGTCAACTTAGTCTTTTGGATAGAAGACATGTTATAGAACTAATAAGTCGACTAGGTCAATTTTGTTGTATGATTATAGTTTTTAAGACTCCAAACCTATAAAAAATATAATTATAATGAATTCCTAAATTAAAAGAGATAGAAAGAGAGGAACCTTGTTGGGTTGGAAGATGATTAGGATTGAAATTTTTTTTTCGGAGTGCCTAGAATGTTGCTTGTAAGTTCTACCAACTAAGTCAACTAGGTCAACCTAGTTTTATGAAACCCTATTTGTTGAAGCTTGATAAGATGACTAATTCAATCTACCTGAATTAGTTTATTATATAGATCCTGACTAGAAGACTAAGTCAAATTTCATGACTTAGTTTGTAGTTATGGATGTTGACTAGAAGACTAAGTTAACCTGGTCGACTTAGTTTGTTATCTAAAAATGAAGAAGAATACTATGTTGACCTATTTTATCTAGTAACCTATTCCTGATGAAGACTTACATAGAAAAAATAGAGTCATTTTGATATGAATGTATGTTAAATCTATGCCTAGAAGTTAGAACTATACCAGCTTGATTGACCTAGAATCACAAATATAAATATAAATAATGAAATGATATAAATGAAAAGAGTGAAATAAAACTTGTAAGGGTTGGATTTATTTTGGGTTCGCCATAATGTATGAAATGGTAAATTCAACATATCTACAAATCAATCCTATCTAAGAGAAGATAAATCCTACTAACACTTCTAATTAGGGATACATTAGATAATCAGGGTCATGACCAATATGGATCTGCTAGACTTAGCCAAGGGATATCTCACCACAATAATATCACTAGGAAGGGTTCCAAAGCATCTATTCAATCAAAACTATGCAATAACCCTAACTAGGTCCTATGTTTTTATATTTATCAAACTAATAAAAAGTAAAGAAAAATATAATATAGTGCTCACTAAAGCTTGTGGCACAAAGTGGGGGTAATAAGCACTAAAATCAAACATGAATAGAAGACATATACTCATATCAATGTATATATAATCTTAATACATGGAATATAAGTACAAATTAATATCTATCTACTCTTATAAAAGAGGAACACAATTAGGAATACTTACCTTTGAAGATGAGCCTGTTGATCCTAAATCTTTCCCTTGGCCAAGGTGATTTACAAGAGGTTGTTGTGGTATGTAAGGATGACAAGAATAAATCAGCTTTAGGATACACAACCTATCAATGAATCTATAATACTTATCCACAATACAAGATCCATATCTCTAAATAAAGTATGAAACCCTAAACTTTTTCCTCAAGTAGAATGGTGGATAAGTAGTTGCACAATATATATTGTGTATTATTTTCTTTGTGATAAATGATGGAAATGAATGTGTTTATATGGGAGGATCTAACCCTAGAACCTTTCAAAATATTTGGCCAAAAATATTGACCTAATTGATGTAGTTATTTAATTGATAAAAAACATACTAGATAATAAACTATGTCAGCCATGGCTGACTTAGTTCTTAGTAAGTTATTGTAAATAACACTACAAGGTCGATATGGCTGACATAGTCATGTAAACTACTAAAAAGGGGTTTAGGTTAGGGAAATGGATAATGAAGGTGTAAAATGACTAGTGGAGGGGGGTAAATAGTAGGCAAAGCTTAGGGAAATGGTTTTTAGGATATAAGTGTGTAGATAACAAGTGGCAAAAGGGACAATAATCTTGTGAAGCATAAATGGTCTACCCACCCCTTTCTTGATGCACCCCTTAAGGCATGCACTTAGAGATATTGAGAAATGATAGGTTCATTAAAAATATAAAGCATTAGTAATTCAAAAAGTTTGAAAATATTATCTTTTTATAGAGAGTGCATGGAAAGAAGTTGAAGGTCAGTTTTAAGGCTTAGCGTCGTTTACAGGTCAAGGTCTAGAGAGAGAAGAGAGATAATGTGGCCTAATGAAGGGTCATGATTATATTTCAAGGTGTTTAAGATTATGTAAGTATTTTTAGAGGTGATTTATGTTTTTTCAAGTCTATTCATGTAGTTTGAGGTCATAGTGTGAAGGACAAGGCATGAAAATTTCTTTAGAGGTCTCTCAAGTACTCAGAATGAAGGGTTATCAACCTTATAAGGATTTTATTATGCTCATTAGCTATTCAAACCTTTGCATGGGATACTAATATATTAATGTTAGATTTGGAAGGATACTAACTCAAAATTCCAATCATTATTTTTTGGATTGAGGGGCTATGATTTATGAATGATTGTTAAAAATGGAAATGGGTTTAAACCCTCTTAGAACCTTAATAAGGACCCAATGTTGAAGATAATGATCAAAAGTGCCCAGAATGGATTGGTATTATTAGGTAAGATATTGTATCATGTATTTTAATCTCCCAATTAGATCCATTTCATATTAGTTAGAGAGAGAAGAGATAAAATGTTGAGTTACAAGCTTATACTTGAAGAAGTTGATGTAGCTATCAAAAATTATATTGGACATAGTAATAAAATTGATAGAGGAAGAAGGTAGAGACTTATGTTTCATGTCCATAAAGGTTTATTGATAGGTTTTATTCCTCAACTGTGTTTAACTATTCATCCAAGTTAGCCAATCACTAACATGCTAAATGGTGTAAATAGTGAAAAACCTAGGTAGCATTGAGAAGATGAATATGAATGTGTTACCATGATAGAGTGATGAAACCAAGTGCATGGAGATGGTTTTTGGTAATATATATATATATATATATATATATATATATATATATATATATATATATATATATATATATATATATATATATATATATATATATATATGGTATAAATAATGGAATTCGAGTACAGTGGTGAAAATGATGAAGCCAAAATGGCTTGTCTAACCTAGTGAGGACTGTGTGTAGTGAGGTCAACAAATTGGTCTATAAGACCAATAGTTTTCACTAGACCATATGATGTTTATATTTTAATATGGTATAGATATGTCATAGGATAATATAATTTAATTAAAAAAAATTGAATGTGTTCATACATGTGTTAAAGGTCAATGTCATCATGACTATGTTTTAAGGTAAACTAGTAGTTCTGAGTAAGAAACTTGTAGTGATGAGTTTGAGGCTCTATGCCATGAGTTGAAGTATATAAGTAATATGGAATTGTTTATTTTTACTTTAATTCCTATTCATTATTTTTAAAATATTGTAAATCATTGTAAAAGGTTGAAAATTTGAAGCCAAAATGGATATTCTAGTTCAAGCAAGACTATGTGAGATAAGGTCAGGAGATTGGTCTACAAGACCAATGTTTGATATTAGATATTATGGTTTTTATGATTGAGTTTATTATAAATATGTTATATAATATTTTTAATGTATTTTAAAACATTTAAAGTGTCCTTTAATGTGTTATATTTTAAGTAGTTTCATGACTGGCTTTTGACAGCCCTGGCAATTCTAAGTGAGCATACTGAAGAGATGAGTTTTTGCCTTTTTGCCATATATTGAAGTGTTTAAACAATATTGTGATGAAAATGAGTTCATATATAATCTATATATGAACTTATTTTATATTTTTTTAGTGTATTAAGTATGTTTGAGCTTCAGTATTGAAAGGTAGATTTTTGGTGTACATATGCCTAATAGAACTAAGTACTAATGAAGGGTTTCAAGTAGTGATTTATTGTAAAATGTCTTGTTGAGACTAGAAGAAATAAATGGGGGTATATTTTATTGTTATATGATATTTTATTTATTTATTTGGAGTTTAAATTACTCCAAGGAAGGTAAAGTGTAATGTGTGTCTAAGAAGGCCTAATATGTCTCTATGAGACCTAAAACAAAAATAAGGCCTATTTGAGTCATGATAGATAAAAATGGAATAAAATATCAGTTGATTCATGTCCAAAATATGTATTAAGACATATTATATGGCATACCTAATATTTTAAGGTTGTTTTACTGACTAAGTGATACATGAACAAGGAATGGTATATACAAAATAATTTTAGGCCTATTGGTGCAAGAAGAGTGTATGTGAATGATATAATATATTTTTGAGAATAAGGAGGTATTATATACCATCAGAGTGGTGTATATAAATTTTAATGAAGATATAAAAGGGGTAGTATAGATGAATATCAATGTTATATGACCTAATCAATCTTGAGGAGACCTAGATGGGCTAAGAAGCCTATAAGGTAGTTTGAAAGGGATAGAAGAGTTAGAATAGATAAACAAGGTTATCATATATATTGTGTGAGAAACAAGGATTTTTGAAGGTGATCAAAAGTTTTGTGTGGCTAAGTTAGTGCTGATTCATCTACGGGGTTTGTGCCTCCTTGCAAGTTGGTGCTTGTTAAAGCTTAGTTGAGTGCGTACCTAACTAGTTGGGCTTGGTGCTCCATGTGGAGTTGGTGATTAAATAAAGATTAGTTTTTATATTATAGTATTGTAGTCAAATTTTATTTATCTATGTGTTTTCTTCCCCTTGAGGGTTTCCCACATATGTAGTGTGTTATCTTGTTTCATGATCTTATATGGTTGCATATGCTTTGCTAGATGTTCATGTTTATATGAATAGTTCATGTATGCTTAAGTGGAATTGAATGAATGTTTTGAAGACACTGATTCAACCCACCTCACCCACCCCCCTGCTGCCTCCTCCATGATTATTCTTCCAACAATTGGTATAATATCTTAGTCCTTTGAAGCATGCCTAATAACCTAAAGGAGATCTTAGAAGCAAGGATGGCTAGTAGTCAAGTTCAAGGAGGTTTCTCTACCAATACAACTCCATTCTTCAATGGGAATAATTATTAATTTTCAAGCATCATAATGAGGACATACCTAATGTCAATAGTATATGACATATGGTATTCCTTTGTGGATGGATACACTCCACCTCCTACACCACCAAGTAATGCAGTAGGCAAGAAGGAAAGTGAGAGCAATTCCAAGGTAATGAATGTCATTCCATGTGGCATATCAAAGGCAGATTTTGTGAAAGTGATGCATTTTGGGTCAGCCAAGGTGATATGGGAAAAATTTAATATTATCTATGAAGGAGACACCAAGGTGAATATGTATAAATTGCATACTCATATAAGGTAGTTTAAAAGTCTAAGGATGAAGGAAGATGAGAGCATTGCATCATAAATGTTAATGGTTTATGAAGTGGTCAATGTCATTAGAAAATTATGTGAAGAAGTGAAAGAGTCTACATATTCTCAAAAGGTATTGAGATCACTAACTCCTAATTTTTATTATAAGGTGTCTACAGTAGAAGAGATACAAGACTTGGAAAATATGGAGATAGATGGGCTTCATGGCATCTTAACTATCTATAAGATGAGAATAAATGAAGGCCTCTCAAAAAAGAAGAATCATTGAAAGCTGAAAATTTGTCAAAATACAAGAAGGTCAAGGATTAGTTATGTTCATATATTGATGATGATGAAATTATAACCATGTTTACTAGGAAATTTAGGTTTCAATCTAGTAAGTATAAGGGTAAGTTGCCTTTCAAATGTTTCAACTATGATAAGATTGGTCGCTTTGAATTTAAGTGTCCTAAGAAGGATAAGAATGATAATGATAAAGAACATGATGAACATCATAGTGATGATAATAAGGTCTATATTCTTGACAAAAAAATAAATATTTTAGAAAGTATGAATTTAGAAAAGGGTCATTTAAGAACAAGAAAAGTTTTTATACCATAGAAGATAATAACTCATCTGATGTAAGTGACACAAGTACATTTGATGATGATGATAGTAATGAACATGAACATAACAATAATGAAACATTATTCATGTCTATAGAAATGGACAATTAGGGTTGATCCAAGGGGAAACGCCTTATAGATGATGAATAATTAGGGGAAGAAGAGGTTGAAGTGAACCTTGAGGCAAAATTAGTGAGTGACCTAGAGGATTTGAAGTTACAAATATGGAAGAATCATAAAGTAAGACCATTAGTTAAGGACTATAAATAATAGATCAGTTTGTTTGAAGAAAGACTGAGTGGAAACACCAAGGAGAATGAAGAGATCATCCAAAAAGTAGAAACCTAGATGGAGATTGTGACAGCAAGCCTAAAGGCTAAAAACAAAGAATGTACCAGGTATGGAACTAAAATGGAATCCTTGAAATATGAATTGGATCAATAATCTAGAAAGTTGAAGACATTTATGAAGTTTAAAAAGAGTATTGATGCTCTAGATAACATCTCGAGTAGTCATAAGTCTATAAGTGATAAGATAGGGATTGGTTTCAAAGAAGACTAAAAAGGGGAAACTCAAGTTAAGGAGAAGGCTAATGAAGACATGAAGGTCAACATAAAGAGACCAATCAGATAGCCTAATGTTATGAGGTATGCAAATTCTTTCAATGGTTATTATTTTTCATGTAATCAGTTTGGTCATAGATCAAGTGAGTGTAGAAGACCCTCTAAAAACTCATATGCATGGGATTATGAAAGGAATCATCAATCAAGAGGTATGAATGAGGTTGTTTGCTATAGTTGTCATAATGTGGGACACATTGCAAGATTCTATCCTAATATATTTATAAGTCCATCAAGTCAAAACAAGAGGTTTGAATCCCCTAGAGTGCAATAGAGAAGGAAAATGAATGTGTAGAAACCAAAGATAGTAAAAGTGAGTCATGATCAGTCTAGAAGCCCAAGTGGACTATTTACTATGGTAAATCATACTTCAAATGTGAAATCAAGTTAGGAATGTCTATTATCATCTCATAATATTGATCAAATAGTTGATGAGGAGATCAACCCTAAGGTGCCAATCAAGCCTAAAAGGATCCTAAAGGATATTCAATCTTGTGAGAGCATGGAGATATAGGAATCTCCTAATTTCGTGTTGTTTTAGTGCCCTATGGAAATGAGTGACTCCATTAGGCCTCATGACGACACTCTTACGTTAGTAGAAGTATGGTGTTTGCTTAATTTAAGGGGGAGATATTTAGGTTGTTCATAAGCTCTATGTGTAGTTATTGAAAAGATTAGAAGAGGTAAGCATATTTTTTCTATGTTTCTAGTAGTTCGTAGTTGAGCATGACTCATGTTATAGATGGTTTAAGAATTATGTTGATTCATTTGGTGAGATCACATTGTGAAGACAAAGGGGAGTTACTATTTCTTCAGTTGATATCAAGAGTTTGGTAGCTTGGTAAGTAATCTTGAGGTTTAGAGTTCATTTGAAGAATATGCTTGGCTTAGGGGGAGCTTTGTAGATCTAAGTTCTTTTACAATTTCTAAAAATAGTTGCCAAAGAGTGAGAATGAGTGGTTCTAGAAGTTACAATGTGTATGACCCTTTGTTATTAATGTAAAAAGAGGAGAAATTTAAATAAGGGAGATTGATAAAACTAGGGGAGATGAGAGTGATCAGATTGAAGAATGTTTTCCCATCAATGACAAAGGGGGAGTCGATTGGCATGTTGTTGTCATTGATGTCAAAAGGGTGTATATTGTGAAGGTGCATGGTGAGTGATCATCAAGGTATGTGATAAGGTGAGTTTTTAGTTATAATTGAGGTCACTAAGATTGTCATTGATATCATTTAGGTTTTTGTTGCATCTTGTGAGTCCTGATTGTCATAAAGAGGTATGATGGTCAAGTAAGCATTAATGCATGGTTATGAGGCTCTAACTCTACATGAGGTCATGAGAAATTTTTGATTATAAGAAGATTTTTGTAGTGGTGTGAGAGTGATTTATGAATATTTTTATTGTTTGATATCATTTAGGTAAGCATTTTTGAATACTAGCTCTTGATTATAAGGTGTTTTGAGAAGCCTCATCATGGCACTAGTCATGGCATGTAAAGTCCTTATGAAAAGGTATGAGTATGGTGAATTGGTAAGATGAGTGAAAATAGGAATGATTGGTTTTATGAGGTTTATTTATCATGTATGTGAGGCATTGGATCACTCATGAGAGTCTCAAAATGAGCCTACAGGGATAGGACCTTTAGACCAAGTCTGTACCTAGACCATTTCTAGACCTTGCCTGGCCTAATGAGGTATCATGATCTATTGTCAAGTAATGTGAAGGATGTATGTATTTTTTTAAGGATGAGAGAGGTTTCTTGAGTATTTGAGTTAGGTGGAGAGTGCATGTAAAGAATTTTAAGTTCATTTTTAAGTCCTAATGTGGTTTGTAGGTCAAGGTTTAGAGAGTAAAGAGAGAGAATGTGGCCTAATGAAGGGTCATGATCAGATTTAAAGGTGTTTGATATTATGTAAGAATTTTTAGAGGTGAGTTATGTTTTTTCAATTGTTTTCATGTAGTTTTAGTTCATATAATTAAGGACAAGGAATGTAAATTTTTTTGGAGGTCTCTTGAGTGCTCAAAATGATGAGTTCTCAACCCAGGAAGGATTTTCTTGTGCTCATTACCTCATAATTTTTTTTATAGGAAACTAATGTATTCATGGTATATGGGTAAGGATACTAGCTCAAAATTATAGGCATTAGTTTTTAGATTGAGAAGCTATGCTTTATGAATAATTGTTAAGAATGGAAACATGTTTAAACCCTCTTATAACCTTAATAAGGACCCGATGTTGAAGATGTTGATAAAAAATTATCATAATGGATTCGTATGATTATGTAAGATATTTTATCCTTTATTTTACTCTCCCAAGTACATTGAGGTGGTATTTATTAGAGAAAAGAGATAAAATATTGAGTTACAAACTTATTCCTGAAGAAGTTGTAGTTGTAAAAAGTTGTAATGGACATAGTAAGAAAATGGATAGAGGAAGAAGGTAGAGAATAATTTTTCATGTCCATTAAGTTTTATTTATAGGTTATATCCCTCAATTTTTATAAACTATTCATCCAAGTTACATAGCCTCTACTAGGCCAAATGGTGCAAATACTAAAAAACCTAGGCAATAATGAGAAGATGAATAGGAATTTATTATCATGATAAAGTGATGAAACCAAGTGAATGGAGATGTTTTTTTTTTTTTTTTTTCATTTCATTTTAATTATTTTTATGAATATTGGAAGATAGGTACAATGGTGAAAATGATGAATCAAAAATGGCTTATTTGGCTTAGTGAGGACTGTGTGTAATGAGGTCAATAAATTGGTCTATAAGACCAATAGTTGCTAATATATAATATGATGTTTATATTTTAATATGGTATATATATGTCATAGGATCATATAATTTCATAAAAATTCTTTTAAACTGGTCATACAGGTTTTGAATTTCAATGTCACCATGGCTGTGCTTTAAGGTAAATTGGTAGTTCTGAGTAAGCAAGTTGCAGTGATGAGTTTGAGGCTCTATGCCCTGAGTTGAAGTATCTAATGAATATGGTGTTTTTATTTGTGAATCGAAAGTATTTTTCATGATTTTTAATATCTTTTAAGTTAGTGTAAGAGGTTGAAAATTTAAAACCTAAATGGCTTGTTTAGTTCAAGTAAGATTGTGTGAGATAAGGTCAGGAGATTGGTCTGCAAGACAAATGTTTGTTGTTATAAATTCTATTTTCTATGATTGAATTTTTTATAAATATTTTATAAAATATTTTTAATGTATTGAGAAACATTTAAAGTGTCCTTTTATTTGTTGGATGTCAATTAGTTTCATGATTGGCTTTTAACAACATTGGCAGTTTTGAGTGAGCATACTGAAGAGATGAGTTGAAGCCTTTTTGCCTTGAGTTGAAGTGTTTCAAAATTATGGTGATGACCATAATGTAATATATAATTTTTATATGCTCTTGTTTTATATTTTTTTAGTGGATTAAGTGTGTTTGATCTTCAGTATTGAATGGGCAAATTTTTGGTGTATACAGGCCTAATAGGATTGAGTACTAATGAAGGGTTTCAAGTATTGATTTGTTATAAAATATCTTATTGAGCCTATAATACATTATTGTGGGTATATGTTTTTATTACATAATATATTAATTCCATTTTTAGAGTTTAAAAGTTTTCTAATGAAGGAAATGTGTAATGTGTGTCTAAGAAGGCCTAATAGGTCTCCATGAGACCTAAAAGGAAAATGAGGCCTAATTGAGTCATGATAGATCAAAAGGGACTCAAATATCAGTTGATTCATGTAAAAAATATGTGTTAATACCTATTATATGTCTGACCTAATATTTTAAGGTTGTTTGGCCAACTAATTGATACATGAATAAGGAATCATATATATACAAGTCAGTTATAGGCTTATTGGTGTAAGAAGAGAGTATGAAAATGATATAATATATTGTTGAGAAGAAGGAGGTCTTGTAAATAATCATATGGGTGTATAGAAACTATCATGAATATATAATATGGTTAATATAGATTAATATCAAGGCCATATGACCTAATCGGTCTTGAAGATACGTAGTTGAGCGAAGAAGCCTAGAAGGCAATTTTAGAAGAATAGAAGAGTGAGAAGATATAAAGAAGGTTATCATAATGTTTGTGTGATAAAAAAGGTTTTATTAATTTTATCAAATTTTTTAAGTGGATGAGTTTGTGTTGAGTCATCTAGAGGGTTGGTGCCTCCTTGCAAGTTGGTGTCTGCTCAAGCCTAGTTGGTGTTTGCTAAAGCCTAGTTGAGTGGGTACTTGACTAGTTAGGGTTAGTGCTCTATGTGGAGTTGTTGATTCACTAAATAATTTTTTTTGTATTACATTAATATAGTCCATTTGTAGAGATCAGTGGGTTTTCTTCCCCTTGAGGGTTTCCCACATATGTAATGTGTTATCTTATTTCATGATCTTGTATGGTTGCATATGCTTTGCTATATGTTCATGTCTGTATGAATTGTTCATGTATGTTAAGTGGAGTTTAATGAATGGTTTTAAGATAGTGATTTAGCCCCCTCTTAGTGATTGTGCTTCCAACATATCCTTGGCTAGAATCATAGGAAATATTTTGTTTACTCCCACAACCTTTGTAAATGACCTTCCACCTAATACCTATCTTGTTTTATGGTCTCTAAGTTTAGATTGTGCCTTTGCCTCTAATAGCACTGGATAAGCCCTCACCTATTTCCATCCTCCTATTATCTCATCTAGATCCACCAAACCTCAATTATTCCATATATTCAAATGTCCTATGTGTCCTAGGGTTTGACCAACTACCTCCGATCTAGGATTGCAATCTATTAGCCTCTAATTTATGTTAAATCTACCTCCATTCAACAAAAAATGCCTCACAACCTCTTTTTAATGACCATTATCATTTGTGATGATAGGGATGACAGCTCTCTTCTCCCCTAAATCTAATGATAAATCCCTCTATTTATGTTCTTCCAGGTCAATGTATGAAACCACTAGTATATCTTCTTTCTTGCACTCATATGTATCCATCATCATGAAATAGGATGCCACCATTGAGCCAAAATCTACCACTGAGCCATTACAATTAGGTTTTGCAACTTCCATCACCATCTCCCTAAACTATCTCCCATGATGAGGGTCTTTATTCATGAGCAAATATTCTAAATAGTATATTTAAAACTATTATAAATTATATTTATGTGTGCATGTGTATTTGTAAGATTATTTTTCTTCAATATTATAAATTTTGAATTGAACTAATATATTAATTAATGTCTGTGACTATTAGTAGAAACTAATTAGACAAATAGTGTATTTTATAAGATGTCTGAATAAGTATGTGATTTTTATTCTTGTCGAGAAGAAAAACCTTGGTCAATCTTATGGTTTTTATATTGGCACAAAAGATGCATTAAAATTTCATTGACTGATATATAAATCTAAAAGTGCACATGATTTTCCTCATATATTTATGCATGGTTGTCTTAAACAAACTTTAATAAAATGGTTAAGCCTATAAAACATGCTATATGGAATTTATGTAGAGAATCTCTTTTAAAAACACCAACCAAAAGTGGTAGCTACATGGTATATTAAATTTTATTTGTCTCACAATTCTCATGTTTAATTTCATATTATTTGTGAGTACTTTATTCATTCGGTGTTAAGATCAACTAAGGAAAGCAATCTTTTAAAATCATTGTTCACTATTTTCTTTAAGATTTAGTGTACATAATTTTGAATAACATTATTTTTGTCAATTTATTTTAGTTGGCCAATTAAATTTACATGTTTATTATGTATTGTAAAGACTTCAAATATTTATTTTATACTCATACAACATGAAGGCTTGGAATCTTTATTTTCCATTAATTAATTAAGCTCTAGATGTTGACTTACTCACTATACATTCTGTTCTTACTCATTTTTTCATATTACTATCATTATTTCATGTTTTATTACCTATTGTACTAAATGCATTAAATAGATTCCTTATTATTGCATTATTTCCTCCATTTATATTGCTTGTTGTTAATCTTAAAATATTCATCATAGGGCATATTTATTTAATTTTCATTAATTAAATAAATAGTTGATGTCATTTTTTTGGATTTTATTCTCAAATAAATAGTCTCATACACATTGAGCATGATGTAAAACTGATCTTCTTGAAATTTTACCTTCCATAGTTTCTATTATTTTCTCATATATTTCAATTAAATACCTTGGTGTTCATCACATTATCCTTGTAGGTGTGGGTCCAAGAGATACATATTTTATTAAATTGGATAGTGTTAGGACTTCAACCATAGAATAGATATTAGAGTGTTTGTTAACATTAGACTATACATGTGAAGTGAATTCCTCTTCATTATAAGAGAGAAGAATTGGGGTCATTGTTTGATGTTGATTAGCATCATGATCAAAAAAATCATTATGGAAGGATGTTTCATTATATTTTGTTTCTATATATATCTCATCACTCAATGTAAATTCATTAGTTACATGTTCTACATTTTGAATGACATCATTCAACAAGGATTGAATAAGTTATATAATCTGATTTGAAGACCTATACAAATTAAATTCCATGGAATTAGGCATGTTATTTTCATTTGAAATATTATTTGGTGAGTAGGAAGTACCTCCACCTTGTCCAAAATCTCTTATGGATGTTCTCCTATATGCGTGCCTCTTTCTTTCCTTTTCTCTCTTGACTTCACTTTCATCATTCGTTATCTCTTTAATTGGTCGTTTACATTGATGGCATGACCTCATTATTAATCTTATGTAAATAAGTCCAAGTATAAAATAAAAACTAAAGAATTTATAGCAATTAAGACAAAGTAAATGGTGAATTAGTAGAGTGTTAGAAGTAAAAACTAGTTGCAATTTTTTTTAAATGTAAAATTAATGAGTGAATTTCATGGGCAAACAAGTAAAATTCATGAACTACAAATGGTGTATGCTCTTTTATAAATCACACACACCTTGTTTGGGAATAGTTCCAAATGTTCATTTACATTTATTGAGCATTTACGAGCTTTCAAATGGTGTACACCCTTTACAAAGGGCATATGCCATTTTAAAAGGGTGTACACATTTTACAAAGGGAATATGCCATATTTAAAGAGCGTACACCCTTTCAATATTTTTATCTTCTAAATTTTTCACTTTCCCTCCAAAACTAGTTCAGGTTTAGGCTTGGGGGCTCTGAATTTAGCCTAAAACATGTCATGAAGCAACCCACATAATTTTTATGAAATATATGTGACTTTTTCATCTTTACCGATGCATCTAATTAGACATATTTTATTATTTTCAAATATATATATGGGTTTGTAGAGGGAAAGATGTAATTTTTTAATTTTTTTTTAAATGTTAAAGTATTATTTTTAATTATTACTTAATTTATACACAACATATTTTATTATAGAATATATACAAATCATTAAAAATACCTTTATAAAATTTTGGACACTAAATGTAAGTTTATAAAACATATATCTCATCAATCTACACATAATTCATTGTGCTACATGGTATACTAAATTTTATTTATCTCAATTCTCATGTTTAATTTCAGATTTTGGTGTTAAGATCAACTAAGGAAAATAGTGTTTTAATATCATTATTAACCATTTTCCTTAGGATTTAGTGTACATAATTTAGACTAACGTTATTTTTGTCAATTTATTTAAGTTGGCCAACTAAATTTACATGTTTATTTCACATTGTAAAGACTTCAAATATTTATTAAGCTAGAGGCTTATACAGTGGGCAAGGCCCTACAGATTCATTTCACAAAGAGACAAAATGGCATATTCCATTGTAAACAATTTGATTTTGAATAGTTGTGCTTTGGGGGAAATAGTGGTGCAGAGTGGTTTGGTAGTGCATGATGCCATTTATGTCACCCAATAATTACGATTTTTATTGACCATGCTAATGTTGTTGTTTTAGCAAATTGCTCATCATAAATGAAGGCTTTTACCTCTTTATTGATGTTTTGCAATGGATGGCCGACATAGGGATAAATATTATGCAACATTAAGCTCCTAAACCTGTCATCCTCCTCAAAACCTCCAAACATATTAGCAAAATGATTATTATTAGTATTCTATTATTACTAACCCCTCCGATATCCATGAAAGGCAGATGATCCTCTGTGTTGCAAAACTAGTCTTTTTGAAGTAGTAAAGCATAAGAAGGTGCTATTGAGACACATGTTCAGTGTAGCTACTTGTTGCAAACCAAACATATTTTTATTGGATGAACATGTAGAAAAATGTTTAGATTGATGATAATAATGATGCCTGAGAAAATAATACACCCCAAGTGGCCTTCTGTATCTATATGGTGATACATATGCCATATGATTATTCATAGATACAATCATTGTCGCCATTACAATATCTTATTGTAGTCACTTCTTCTGCTCTTGTAATCTTAGCCTTTCAAGCTATGCCACACCATTCCCTCTCTATGGCTACCTATTCTACGCTGTACCATTTATCTTTGCCTTCTTCATTGCATTCACACAATCCTTGTTATCACCACATCTAGGGTTCGAACCCCTTGAAACAACATTTTCATCCAATAACATTAACATTGTTTCTATATCAAGTTATGTTCTTTTATTTTCTCTAACTTAGCCCTAGAGCAACACCGCCACCATTATTTTTATCTCAACTGTTTCAACTCAAGTAGAACCACAATCCATTTCAGTCAAGGATTTCAACGGACTCATAAATCCCCTCTGCGCTTTCAACAGACTACAAATATGTGTTTATGTCCATGTCTGGACATGACATATGTATAATGTATATGTACTATGGTCATGTTTCTTTCTGGGAGTGAGAACCACTTCATGTCTGTTTCCCATGTTTAACAATTATATTGTGAAAATGACTTTCTTTTATTTCATCAAGAGTTTCATTATACGTTGGTTGGTGCATATTTGATTTTACATTATTATGAATTGACGGGAAAGGTAGAGGGAGACCCACATTTAGTTGGTTAGTTTAATTTATGATTGGTTTTGGGGTCTCTATTTGGGAATTAAATGGAAGGGTTAAAATCCTCAAAAGGGGGGATAGACGACAATATTTACTGTCACTTTGACAAGTCATGGATGGTGTCTTTCATCCTTTTTTTTTTTTTTTGGATCTCACAACCACGTTTGGTCTTTGTTTATTGATCTTATCAATCTCCCATTAGCCTTTAGTTAGGATACATTAGAATTTTGGGAGGATTTTGTTTTGGTTGAAAATATTTATTCTTAATTAAATTTTCTTATTTTAGAATTAAAATTTTGCTAATTGTTATGACTGTTAATTCTTGTTACATAAATTTACATAATTTGAATGCTTATTTCTTCTAGAATGTAAATACTTAATAATTTTTTCTTTGTAGTGTTTTTGATTAACTAACTGACAATGGCAAAGTTAATGTTGGGTCAAAGAAAACAAAATTAAAAAGAAAAAAAAAAAGTGAATAACTCAATAATTGTGAAGTCATTACCATTCATACAACTTATATGTTATATAAAATAATATTTATATGTATTTGATATATTATATATTAATACATGCTAATTATAATTGCAAAACAAAACTATACAATTCCTCCGGCTTTCTTTGCACCTTCGGGGCAATTGCTAGTTTTCTAGTCATACAGCATAAAGGCTTGAAATATTCGGCAACAAATAAACATTTATTATAACTTCTTTATCAAATTATAATCCATGAAACTTATAAATAAATCATAATCAATAATCAACAACCAGTAGACAGGTCCTCTTTCTTGTTTAGTGGTATTTTTCTTTGTGGTTGATATTCGCTTTTTTATATTTCTTTTTGAAAAAAATTAGGGTTACACTGTTGCCGTTGATTTATTAAAATTAGGGTTACATTGTTGCCGTTGATTTAGTTGAGTTGCCCTACAACCTGATTATTCTACATTAAGGACTTGAAATCTTAATTTTCTACTTATATGGTTTAAGATGTGATAATTTTGCAAGAAAGAAATATAAATCATAATTTTCCCATCAAATTTCAATCCAGGAAACTTTCACTAATATATAAAAAACTTAAGAAGAGATTTTCCAAATAGGATAGATAAATTACTATCAATAAAGCCCCTGTAAAATTCGAGAGAGGAGCACATAAAACAGGATATGCCATTCAACCATTTACAATCAGAAGCAATGCCATCACAATAGTCATTCCAACTACAGAGATAAATAGCAAGTGGATTTTCAAAATATAAACAGATTTGAAATAAAAACTAGTAACTTTAGAAATCGAATCAACACATTGCGCATGATACAAATACACAAATTAGTAGAGAATAATAAAAGGAATAAAATATATTAATTCCAAATCATCAATTGCAAATGATTCCCATAAAAATAACAAATCTACAATTTTCGTTATTCAGGTCTCGCACACTGACGAAAGAAAAAAAGTTTGAAATTAGAAAAATATAAATTTTCTTTATAAAAATCTGCTGTTAGGGAGAAATCCGAAATATTAATTTGGAATCCTCATTAGGACCATAGCCTGTCTAAGAAGATGTCGTTGAGGTCGTCGAAGGGCAATTGTGGAAGCCATGTGTCTGTTTCTTCCTCCACTGTTTTCCATGGCCTATTAAATATATCTTCATATTCCTCTTCTGTAATTAAGCATGGTAAATTTTCTTCTGAGGGCAGATTTTCTGTGATCCAATTATCCAATTTTCTTAGACACTCTTGACCTTCACTTTCTGTTGTATTTTCATCTTCAAATTGTTCTAAAAATGCATCTAAAAATGGATTTGAAGTGATAGTGGCAGCGCCTTCGTGGTTAATTTCTACTAGTTTAGATGTGGCAGAATCCTCATGCTCATTACCCATATTTATTTCTACTTGTTTAGATGTTTCAGCAGGATTCTTATATTGATAATTCAGAGTACAGAATTGGTCGTTGGATGACTTTAATGGTGTGGATGCGCCCAAAGAATGAATCTGTTCGTGATTTGTGGAAAGATTGGCCAAAGAATGAACTTGAGCAGGATTTTCCAAGGATTGAAGTTGTACAGGATTTTCCAAACAATGAAATTGTGCCCTTGTTGTTGAAGGATTTTCCAAAGAAGAAGACGCTGAAAAAGGTGATACAGCGTTTGCAGTTCCACCTTGCCCAACTGTCACTCCAGGGGGAGCTTGGTTGTTACCCATATTTGTTGATGCTTGAGCCTTATTATGTTGGTCAAGAACTTGATAATTCCCCGTACAATTTTGGCAGTTTGGTGACCTCGATGTTGTTGATGCTCCCACAGAATGAAGCTGTGTCTGTGTTGCAGGGTTACCCAAAGAAGATTGTAATGGAGCCGTAGTGCTTCTCCGCCCAAAAGTCACCCCACTACCTTCGTGAGCATGTCCTGCAAAACCCATTACACTTTTTCTTTATTTTTTTATTTTTCAGGGATGTTGGGAGTGTGTTAGATTGTGAAAGTTTTCTAGAATCAACTATGTGGTATTATAAGGTCCAACAATTTTCTTTTTATTTTTCAGAGATGATTGGAACTGTGCATGGTATTATATGGTCAGACATCTTTTTTTTTAAAAGGTCTCTTTATATAACAGAATATTTACCATTTACAATAAGATTGAAGATAGATCTGGCTTCAATCTTATCCATTATGTAAAGAGACCTAAAAGTAAGACCCTATAATACTCACCCAAATGATTTTTAAAAAAATACTCACACACTATAGAGAACATTTTATAGAAACAAGAAGTTTTTTTGAAGCACTTCAAGGAAATAGCTGCCATGGAAAAAACAGAATGAGCTGAAAAGGAGATATATATGGACCTTCTACAGCTATACGCTGGCGTTTCGTATTCCGAGGTGCAGCAGGCTTTGAAACTCTTTTCCTGTTGATGGGTTTGATAGCATGTCCCTGTCCTTTATTTCCTTTCATTATTGAATATGACAGTTTCCTTTCAAATTTATTCTACAAGCATAAACAAGGCAATCAATATATGAGTCACTAAAACAGTAATAATAATTTTACTTCACCGTTTTGGGTGCATTTCTAGAACATCAAAATTTTATTCGGAGAACAATTCCTCCTCAGATTTTTCGAAGCTGATCTTCATACTTTGGGAATTTACCGCCGAACAGAAAGCAGTTTCTCGATTGATAAATACGACTAGTGTATAGGAACAAGCTGCCTACAGTTACTTCGCATACAAATCAATGTTCATAATTCAAACAGTGATAAAAGTTTTCAAAAAGTAGATGCGTTCCTCCCCTAAGCCCAATCTGTATACATATAGAAGGTTTACTTATTCAACCTTTGGACTTCTCCATGTTCCATTGTTTTCTTCAATAAGTGGCTGCTTCCTGCGCGATCGACTCCACTCTAAATCCATAGGATATACGCGCCGTACAAAACCATAATATAAAAATAAAATATAAAAAGCTTGCAGATGAATCATAACATGTATACGAGGTATAAGTGTACTTATATTCAACATTCGGACTTGTCCAACAGCTTTTCAGACATTCCCATCATTAATGAGAAGAAGTGTACTAACTAGATTCTAAACTTACTGGTATATTTGTAAGATCTAAAAGATTCAATGATTTGCATGGTTTTATAAAAGAATATATTCTTTACTTTTTGTTGCATATTAATTAATTTCTTTCGGTGTTTAGTTTATAAAGATTTTTTTATGGGAAGCGTCCAAAATATATTGGGATTTCTAATCTGAAATGTCTTACATGCTCTTGAATTAAAACCTTTAGGGATCTTTAAAGGATGTATTTAAGAGCCCATATACTTTTACACTAAATTCATGGTTTATTTCAATTTCATCATAAGAGCCACTTAATTAGCAAATAGTTTTTGGGGGTAATGTTGAATGGTCTTTGTACATTATTTTTATGTAGAGTTATCATTCATTTTCAAATATGAAAGTTCAGAAATTTAATTAATTTTAATAATAAAAAGTTTTTAATGTAATTTTTTAATAATGATTAATTTTTTAATTTTTTTTTGAATTTTCTACAAATTCAAGTATAAGTAAAAAAAAAAAAAAATGACTAAAATTTCAGCATCTAAAAGAGTGCCTTAATTAATATGGAACTCCTCTATCGATACCCAAAAGTCAATAGAGTTATTTTCACAATCAATTCTCCTCCCCTCCCCAAGACTCATTACCAAATAAATAATTAACTTTTATGCAATTATTCTTAAAAGATTCACAATATTGATCACTACAAATTGTCACTCAAAAAAAACATTTAGACCATGTTAATCTATTATAATATCTTTCTCTAATTGGCTTGTACTTTTAAACCTATGAAGTAGGAGTTAGTAGACACTCCAAGGAAGGAGTTTGTTTATGTTTTATGTTTTTTGGAATGCTAATAAATCAAATTAGTTAGTATTATAAATGAGTTGGCCATCCATAGCCTAAGGTAAACTTGAATTATAGATACTTGGGGTGAGAGAGAAGTTAGTGGGAGGTTTCTTTCAGTTAGACCCTTAGTAGAGTTTTTTCGGTATTATAATCTACTTAGATAGAATGTTATGATTGTAGTACAATTAATTTTCCACCCTCTAACTAAACTTATATTTCTACATCCTACACCTAATGGTTCTTTCCATAGCTTTTTTATGACTGTATAAGTCATATCTATGTTTGATAATCCTTTAATTTCTTGTTGACAACTAATTCTAGTGATAAGATTACTCTCATAAGCTATAGTCCCTTGATCTTTATTTTGATTAGAATATATATTCTTTCTTGCATTAATAGCACCTTCAAGTATAGGTAAAAAAAAATGGCTCTAAAATTTCAGCATCTAAAAGAGCTCCTTAATCAATAAAGGAGTGTTCTTTGCACCATGGATTATGTTCCTTTGACTAATCTTTATATCGAACTCCTTTATCGAAACCCAAAAGTCAATAGAGTTATTCTCACAATCACTTCTTCTCCCCTCCCCAAGACTCATTATCAAATAAATATCTAACATCTATGCAATTATTCTTAAAAGATTCACAATATTGATCACTACAAATTATCACTAAAAAACAACATTTAGACCATGTTAATCTATTATAATATCTTTCTCTAATTGGTTTGTACTTTTAAACCTATGAAGTAGGAGTTATTAGACACTCCAAGGAAGGAATTTGTTTATGTTTTATGTTTTTGGGAATGCTAATAAATCAAATTAGTTGGTATTATAAATGAGTTGGCCATCCATAGCCTAAGGTAAAATTGAATTATAGATACTTGGGGTGAGAGACAAGTTAGTGGGAGGTTTCTTTCAGTTAGACCCTTGGTAGAGTTTTTTTGTGTTGTTTTGGTATTATAATTTACTTAGATAGAATGTTATGATTGTAGTGCAATTAATGTTCCACCCTCTAACTAAACTCATATTTCTACATCCTACACCAAATGGTTCTTTCCATAGCTTTTTTATGACTGTATAAGTCATATCTATGTTTGATAATCCTTTAATTTCTTGTTGACGACTAATTCTAGTGATAAGATTACTCTCATAAGTTATAGTCCCTTTCTCTTTATTTTGATTACAATATATATCCTTTCTTGCATTAATATCACCTGTTGATGACTTAAAATTGCACTAGATCTTAACCAATCAACAATGGGAAGTTTCAATTTGTGGGACAATGCGGCTTGAAACAACCTCCATATTTTAGAGAAGCTGATCTCTTCTTTTGTATTGGGTGTTGGGGAAAAGGGATAGGAGATTAAACAGAAACACAAATGTAGGAACTGAAACCTAACTATGGCGATGCGCCTGAGTGTAATCCTAATCCTAACCTGAGCACAGTGAGACTATTATAGGACTCAATTACATTTAAGAGCAGACAAGTGCATGATCAATGTAAGAGATTGAAATAACAGAAATAGAGGCTCACAATAGGGAAGTCTTTCGCTGAGATATAGGGAATGTCAACAAAGGCATAGTGTTCAATCTTCTTAACAGAATCTTCCAATCACATAAGAGGTGCAGAAGTCACGTACAGTTATGTAAACCTTCCAATTCAAGAAAATGAGACAAAAGCAAATAACATTCCTAATCACAACTCTAGAGAATCTACATTATAGACTACTTCGCAAATGACACAAATAACACCAACCAAGGCATGGAGCTTAAATTTCCTTAATTCATTCAGCCACATAAAGGGCACAGAAACATGCACGATTATATCAACTTTACAACTCAAGAGAATTGAGACAAGAGCAAATGATATTACTGGTTAAAAACTTTATAAATTCTAAACTATGAGAAAATCCCCCCCTTTCTTACAATTCTTCTTCTTTTATAGCCTCGAATCACTCCTCCCATCACCCTCTTTCCCGTGCAATCTTCTCCATCCTTCACTCATAGGGGACAAACAAACGGTGCCTTCAATGCTTTGGGGGCTTCAAAAATCTACCCGATGAACTGTTCCATCTACTTAAATTAACTCCAGCCAATTTTCCCTCCATTTCACTTTGCGGTAACAGATACACGGAACACTCTATTATGTTGAAATGTGAGGGGACACTTAGTCAATTTTCTGAAAATCCTCTTGTTACTTAGAAGGCACCAAAAAATGACACTTAGTGCTTTCTGCCAGATCCATCGAAGACACACAGCTCTCTCTGCTTCTCTTTGGCTATGTTGTAGTATCACTCGGGACATATATCAGACTCCTACGGATAGTGACACTTGGCAGTTTCCACTGACCTTTGAAGTAACACCCGAGGCCCACCACAATCTTTATTCAGCAATGAAACTCGAAGATGATCTCTCAGGCGTTGACATTGTTTCTAACTCATTTTCACTTTTCACATTCAGAAGAAATAAGAAACTAAAGTTAAATGGTCATGAGTTAGATGATACCCGAATGAAGTTGCACACCGTTATCCAGACGATTGAAGGAGCTCCTCTTTGGCTGTGGAGGATGACACCTGTAGATAAGAAAGACTTAAACAAAGAAAATGTTAGATAGATATATGGCAGACTGCCAAGCAAAGCTCGGCCCCAGAAGTGCAAAGACTTCCTTGAGGGATGACAGTCTACTAGTTGATAAAAAGAATGTCGGATAAAGAGAAATAATGAAAGACTAAGAAATAGAAAGTAGACAATGCGTACCTGTATTGTGATGTAAGTCTCCCACAGTCGCCAACATCGATAGTTTTTTCGGCGTCAATTGGTCAAGGTTACCGACGTCGGTTAGTCTGCCAACGTCGGTAGGGGCAATGGTCGATGCCGGTCAGGGCAATGGTCTTGGATGGGTTTTGGATGGGTTTATGGTCAACAGAGGAGTCTAAAAGGAGTCTGAGTCTGTTTAATGGTTTGTGGAGGATTGCAGGATAGTGAATATGGTCTGGGAAAGGGCTAAGGTAGAGGATAGGGGTGGAAAGAGAATGACGATGAGAGGAAGGATTTTCAACCTTTCCAAGAAGAAAGTCTGGTTGTCTCAACATTACTCAGAAATAGCCAATGGACTAATCACCAATGCATTCAAAAAAATACTGAAATATAAACCAGAAGAATACTTAACTCTTGGTGGAGAACCAGAAGTGTAGAAGACTTGTTTCCATTATGGTTGATGTAGGAGACTTCGTGCAATCTTCTAATCCAATGTAGAGTGAATTTTTCAAAGTTTCTTAGCCTGGAGAGTGATGATAGAATGCTGATGCCTGCAAAGAGTCAAGGAGCAAGAGAATTCAGATCCTGGGAGCAAGAGAATTCACCTTCTAGGCTGCAGTTGAGGTCAAAATTTAGTTTTAAGCAACTGAAATTAGCGATACCGCCGGCGTCGGTCGACTGTTAACCGACGTTGGTGGCTAGAGAATGGGAAAAAGGCTATTTTTAACCTTTTGCCCATTCTTCCATCTGCCAAATTTGGTTGTCATTGTTAAACAGTCCAAAGGTGGGTTTAACAGGTGCGAGAATTAGTGGGAGAGTTAAAATTAGGTCTTAGGTAATTATGATTAGTCATAGGGTGATAAATGGCCTAAGAGCTAGGAATCCAAGGTGACGTGTCTAGGGGGGATGATTAATTTAAAATAAGTATTTTAAATTAATAAATTATAGGTTAGGCATGTTGAAGTTAGAAAGGGACCAAGGGGGGTTGACACTATTTTGGTGTCTACATTTGCCCCTTTTTGTCTTGTTGGTTGTTCTTGATGAACCGCAAGACAAAAATAGGAGTAAGTTGCCCCAGGTATGGGATAAGGTTATTTTTGTCCTATTGGTTGTTCTGATGAATTGTAAGACAAAAATAGGAGTTGGTTGCCCCAGATGTGGGATGAGGTATCCCCCCCTCAAAGCGGGAGTCGAGGGAAGGTAACCTGATATCGGGTGCCGATTTGATAGGCAGTGGATGGGTATGGTGAACTCAGAGTGTGAACGCTACAATAGTTGGGATTGCACGTATACCACTTCACATGATAGATAGGTCAAATTGCTGCAGTCAAAGGTCGAGGAGTGCTAAAATTGAAATAATCGGTCCCTAGCATTTAGTCGTAGCTGATTGGGTTAAACGATCAGAGCTGTAGCTCCAATGGTCATTGTGTTCCAAGTATCCTGGGATCGGGAAGTGCTCCTAGAAAACACGAAAAAGTCACAAATATTGAGGATCAACTGGAGCGTAATCTGACAATACGTGTGAGGGTCAGAATGTGGGTTGCATACAATTTGCTAACTATTCGTGAGGTAGCATATATGCAATCAAAACAACCAAGGCATAGTTGTCTCAAAAGTGGTCGTGGTCTGAGGAGATAGTCATGATCTCCAAGGTCATTGGTCGAGTTGGGTTGAGATATAAGTGATCTCAAGAGTTGTGTGTTGTGGTCAGGGAGATGTATGTGATCTCCAATGTGCCCCATGAGAAGTCTAAGGTGACTTCTTTCAGTGTTAGGGCTAATTTTTTGGTCATGATTTTGGGTTGGTATAGATAGTTGGCCCATTAGATGGATGGATGAAGGAATGGCCGAGCTAACCTCAGAAGACCCCATGTCAACTGAGTGCTACCTACATAGTCCCTATTTGAAGGGCCTCAGGCCAATGTAGTTCTCCCCAAAAGGGAGGAAGGGTCAAAGATGTTGATAGGTTGGTTTGGTCATGTTAATGGTTTAGCACTTCCCATATGTCTGAGGGTATATGCTTGAAAGGATGAGGGGTATGATGATGTTATAGCCTTTTCCATATTGTGTGATGGTGTATTTTGTAACATTGGTTATGTGGTTTTTCATCCCTAGCAAGTTTCCATATTAGTGATGGATGTATGCTAAAAATGTGAGTATGTTTATGCTTCAGCAAGTAATGGTTTATGCTTGACATAATTTGTGTGGTCGATAGTTTCCATGTGTATTGGTTTCCATAGAAACTAGTGTGAATAGGCTATGATAATGTTAGTGGTTTGAAAAAGTTTTGGTTGGTTTGGTTTGGTTTAGAAAATGATTTGGTTGGATTTGGATTGGTTGTATGTGACCAAAGTGTGTAAGAAGTGAAAGGCACATTGATCTTTCATTGACAAGGAACATAATGATAGCATAGATAGGTTTATTGCAAACAAAAACCCCGTTCATGCATTACGTCATTGACCATTGTTTGTGTTAGAGAAGTATTCAAATCACTTGATGTTAAGTGAGCTCAAAATCCCTTGGGTATGTTGGGGTAATAGGTTTGATTATGTGAGGTGTGAGGATAGCGTAACCCTTTCTTTAGCAAGGATAACTTTGCCCCTTTTATAGGTGACCCTTAGAATGACTATAGGCAAGTCCATGACTTTATATATATATGTATATATATATATATATATATATATATATATATATATATATATATATATATATATATATGTATATGTATATGTATATATATATATATATATACATATACATATATATATACATATATATATATACATATATATATATATATATATACATATATATACATATACATATATACATATACATATACATATATACATATATATATATACATATATATATATATATATATATATATATATATATTGGTAGACTGATCAATTCAGGAAGTCTACGTGGGGATGTTGTTTTGTTTTGTGGTCATATGTGAAGCTGATCGATGCGGGAAGCTTCAGAGAGAGTGCTGTTTGTAGCAAGATTTGGGCATAGCCATCTTTCGAGGGATTGATCTATATTTTGCTTTGTATGGTTGAATGTCTTTGAATATCTATCCTTCAAGGGAGCAGTCTATCAATTATAGCAATGATGTAGCTGTCCTTTGAGGGAGCAGTCTACATTTATAGTTTTATGACCTTTGAATAGGCATCCCAGTTTTATATATATATATATATATATATATATATATATATATATATATATATATATATATATATATATATATATATATATATATATATATATATATATTGTTTTTTACTGAACTTTTGGTCATGGACTTGACTATAGAGGTTTGGGGGTTTCACTTTTATTAGGGTAAAGCATTCATGCTTTACCAAAGGGTTGACTAATATTTGTAGGGAAAAAGGGTTGAAAGAAATAGGAATGACGATGATGGGGATTGCTCAAGGGACGAGCTCAAGTTAAATATCAAGTGAATGAGTACTTGATTAACAGTAGAATGGTCATAGATGCAAGGCATTAAGGGGCTCAGGTTTTGGCCAACCTTTAAGAGAAGACAGATGATAAGTCCCTAATCCATACTTGTGTGTTATGATATAAGGTTCGAGCCAATTAGGAGCAAACTTGCCTTGTTTACTTCTTTCCATATTGGTCACGTGTTGATTTTCTTTGAGGACAAGATCTCTGATTTTGAAATCCCGTTCTCTCAGACTTTTGTTATAGGCACGTTGGATGAGATTTTGGTAGATATGGAGATGATTGAGGGTAGCAAGGCGAGGTTCATCAAGTAACTCAAGTTGAGCCAACCGATCTTGATGAAAGTCATCGTCAGAAAGTATGTCATGCAAAGAGATGAATAAAGAAGGTATTTGTATTTCAAGAGGCAAGACAACCTCAGTTCCATACACAAAAGAGAAAGGTGTAGCACCCGTAGGGGTTCGGATGCTAGTGCAACAGGCCCACAAAGTGAAGGGAATGTGAATGTGTCAATCCCTTCCAGTATTGTTGACCACTTTCATTAGAATTTTGGTTAAGATTTTGTTGGAAGCCTCAGCCTGCCCATTTGCTTGTGGGTAGTAAGGTGAGGAGAAGCTAAGCTTGATGCCAAATGAGTCACAAAGTTTTTGGACAGTTTTGTTTTTGAATGACTTGCCCTTATCGGTGATGATTTTGTGAGGTACACCGAAACGATAGATGATGTGTTGGTTGATGAAGTCGATGATTTTGTCAGCTTTAGTGGAGACGAGGGGAATCAATTCCACCCATTTAGTGAAGTATTCAGTTGCGGTGATAATGAACTGATGTCAGAGAGATGAATGGGGGTTAATCTCACCGATTAGGTCTAAGCCCCATTGTGAAAAGGGCCAGAAGTCCTTATCAACTTGTAGAGCATGGCTATGGACGTGAAGTAAGTTAGCATATTATTGGCATTTGATACAATGCTAAACATAGTCGTTGCAGTCTTGGTGAAGAGTGGGCCAATAATAGCCCAAGCGAAGGATGCGTTTTGCAACCGAGTTACCACTAAAGTGTCCACCACAAATCCCATCATGGACTTGTTTGATGGCATGAGATGTTTTAGTGGAAGTTAGACATCAAAGAAGGAGGCCATCAAAACCTATTTTATAGAGAAGACCCCCTAGCATAGTATATCAAGCTGTGCTTTTGATAAAAGCCCATTGCACATTGATAGAAAGATTAGGGGAGATAATAGAATAAGTTAAGTAGTCCACAAGTTATTTATACCAAACATCTTGTGGACTAGAGTCAATGGTGTTGATGAGGTTGATGTCAGTGGAAATATATAAAGGTAATGCCAAACAGTGTACCGTAACATAAATTCTCGAGGAGGTAGATGATGATGGTATGCATGAGGCAAGAGAGGCCATAGTGTCGGAAAACTTATTCGTAGATCGAGGAACAGTTTGCAAGAGGTAATGGTAGAAAGATTCTAGCAGAGTGTCAACACGGTGTTTATACATTTACAAAACTTCATTTTTACAAAGATATGAACCATTGATCTGATTGACGACTAGTTGTGAGTCGCCAAAGATGTTGATTGTCTTGATGCCTAGGAAAAGGGTGGTTTGAAGTCCCAAAATTAAGGCTTCATATTCAGCCATGTTGTTGGTACACTCAAAGTCAAGTTTGAAAGATAGGGGCATGGGCTCACCCTTGTGAGGGATGAGAATGACCCCTGCACCCCCACCGTGTTGACATTTAGACCCGTCAAAGAACATTGTCATTTGATAGAAAATGTCATAGATGGATAACGTGGTGATGGATTCGTCAGGGAATTCGCAGTGAGAGGGTTGGTTGTCAGGTAGAGGGGCATCTGCTAATTGGTCAGTGATTTTTTGCCCCTTTATAGATTTTTGTTGGATGAATTCCAAGTCAAACTTAGCAAGAAGCATGAGCCAATGAGCCATACGTTGATTTTGGTATGGCTTGGAATGCATGTATTTAAGGGGGTCAGTGTGAGTGATGACATAAGTTTTGTGATTGAGAAGATAATGACAGAGTTTGGTAGCGACAAAGACTAATGCCAAACAAAGTTTTTTGGTATGAGTATACCAAGTTTCATAATCAATGAGCATTCAGCTTATGTAATAAACTACTTGCTCACGATGTTGTTCATCTTGATGCGCGATCGTGGCACCTAAAGAATGATTTTTTTGCTAAAATGTAAAGATAGAAGGGTTGGTCATATTTTGGTGGAATAAGGACTGGTGGAGAGACAAGATAATGTTTAAGAGCCTCAAAATCCTCTTGGCAATGCTTATCCCAATTAAAGGAGACGTCCTTCTTGAGGAGGTGATGAAAGGGTTGACATCGATCAGAAAGCTGTGAGATGAAGCAATGAATAGATTGGAGCTTCCCTTGCAGGCTACAAAGTTGCTTTAGATTGGAAGGTGTCGGCATCTCGAGTATAGCTCTTATCTTAGCGGGATCAATCTCAATGCCATGAAGGGAAACGATGAAGCCTAAAAGCTTCCTAGAGAGAACCCCAAAGACGCATTTCTTGGGGTTGAGTCGAACGTTGTATTGGAGGAGGTGAGTGAATGTGATTTTGAGAATGGTTAAATGGTCACGATGAAGTTAAGATTTGCCTAGTAGGTCATCCACATAGTCCTCCATGATTTTATGGAGGAGATCGTGAAAGATGTAAGTCATGGCACATTGATATGTGGCGCCTATGTTCTTTAGGCCAAAAGGCATGACCCTATAATAAAAAGTCCCCCATGGGGTGATGAAGGTAGTTTTGTGTTGATATTTTGGCGCAATCAGGATTTGGTTATATCTTGAAAACTCGTCCATGAGTGATAGCATCTCATGACCGGTCGTAAGATCAACAAGTTGGTCGATGTTGGGTAGAGGAAAATCATCTTTTGGGCAAGCCAGGTTAAGGTCACGATAGTCAGTACAGATTCAGATCCCCCCAGTTGCTTTGGTGATAGGGATGATATTTGACACCCATTACAGATAATCAATGGGTCAGATAAAGGAGACGGAGAGAAGATGTTGAAGCTCCTCTTTGACAAAGAGTGCAACGTAAGGATGCAGCTTGTGAAGCTTTTGCCTGACAGGCTAAGCCTCTGGGTTTATGACGATGTTATGAATGACGATGTTAGGGTCGATGCTAGGCATATCACTGTAGGTCCAAGCAAAGGCTTTGTTATGGTCTAAAAGGAATTTGGTATAGTCAATTTGTTCCTGGGCATCTGAAGATTGACCAATCTTTAAAAGGTGAGGGGCATCGGAAGATGGAAGGTTAATGTCAATGGTTGATTCATTTAACATAACCTACATTTCTGAAGGGAGTGATCGTCGGATGAAGGAGTCGTTTGCACCCATGTAGGTGAGAATAGCATCATCGTCTATGCATTAGATAGTGTTGATGGTAGCAGATTCATCGTCTATCATGTTTGGATAAATGAGAGGGAGAGACCTGGATACCCCACCTAGTTGATAGGTTAGGGGTTCCAAGCGAATGGTGTTTATGCAAAAAAAAACTAGGAGGGATGGAAACCACCGACTCCGTAGGTGAAAATGGGGGAATAGGCAAGTTTGGAGGTGATTGTTCTATGATAGGTTTGGGGCGAGGGTTTTTAGAAGTTTCAGTAGGTTCTTCAAAACCTAGGGCATGTCACTTCTTGGCATTCTTTATGGCCTCGTCATTTGGTGGTTCGATGGGCTGGTGGGAGCCTTGTTCGTAGTGCCCAAAGCTAAAGCCCTTCCACGCACACCTATAAAGATAGGTATGAGCAAAGTTTGGGTTGCCAAGAAAAGAGAAGTCAGACGTAAATAGTTGGGGTGATGAAAGAGGGTTCCCATCAGTGGGAGCTCGATCTAGCCCTCCATAGATGAGATTTGTTTGAAGATTGGGAGGACCATAAGGGATGACCATTCTGATATGATGGTCATAGCTAGGATTGTGATGAAGTTGTCCATACTCTTGAGGAGTCTAGAACATGTCCAAGGTGAGTAAACGATACTCCCCAAGTGAAAGACGTTGGAAGGTATCTTCCATAGGGTCTTTTGTTGTCACTTGAGGAGGTGGTGTAGGTGTAACCACCGTTTGCATACTTGTTGAATCTTTTGCGGGTGGAGGTGGTGTTTGGGTCTATGTTTTTAAAGGAATGAGAACATCGTTGGGTCGATAAGTTGTGTTGCATGTCTTGAAAGGGGAGGGGTCTGAGGGAATGACATGGACTTGACCATCATGTTCAAATTTGACACAACGGTGTAATGTAGAAGGGACACAGGCCATGGCACAGATCCAAGGTCATCCTAATAACATGTTGTATTAGAACTCTCCCTCGATGATGTAGAAGAGCTCTGGGATTGTTCGTGGGCCAACACGAATATGTAAGACGATAGTGCCAATGGTAGTGGTGGTGGTGTCATTAAAAGATCAAAGAATTGCATCGATTTTTGACACGCAATTCTTTGGGAGGGCTAATTGGTCATAGGCATGGGTGGAAATGATATTGATGCTGGTGCCCCCATCAATCATAACTCACTGAATGCGAGTTTGATCAACGTAGGCTGTGATGAAAAGGGTAGCATCCTGATCTTCCAAGTTGGAGGTAGGAATTTTAGAATCACTAAAGGTAATAGAGGCGATGGTGGGTAATGATTGGACTAAGGCAGCTAGTGGTTGGGGGTCCTCAGGTTGGACCTCCACTGCTTGTAAAGCTTTGATTAAAGCTTGACGATGTTGTTGAGAGCTTTGAATGAGGTCATATAAATTCATATTTATTGGAGTTTGGTGAAGTTGTTTCACCATAGAATCACAGATTGCCTCCGAAGAAGTTGGTTGGGATGTACCCAAGATAGAAATCTTGGGTTTTGGTGGTTGCGCAGGTTTGACAAATGGGTAGGTCCAAGGAATAGCAACTTTCTCTTTTGCTTTATCCTTTAAAGTTTGTGACCTAGTGACCACATTGATGGTGTTAATCTCAAATAAAGGGGGCGAAGGAGGTAAAGGGACCATAGTCTGATGATGGGATCCCGATGAAGGTGGAGAGGTTAGGGAGACATTAGACAGTGTTGGAGATTTTTTGACAGTATCCTCAACAAGAAGGGTGTATTTTTCCAAGTAATGGTGAATGACAACCTTGAGGGCACAACAATTTTTAGTGTCATGCCCAGGTGAGCGATGATATAGGCAGATTTTAGTGTCATCGAACCAAGACGGTTTTGGTCTGAGAGGTTGAAATGGTTTAATAGGCGGGAGGGTGATGCTAGAAGATTGTAACAATCTACATAGAAACAAAGCATATGAACCCGCTAGTGGATCTACACTTGTTGATGGACTAGGTGTTGATGACTTTTGTTTGGGAGTTGTTGAGGGAGATTTCCATACCACCTTTTGGGTTGGTGGTGTGGCCACTCATGTAGACGACACTTTCTTCGTGAGGGGTGCCAAATTTTTCAGAGGAGGTATGTTTTTGGTGGGTAAAGGGAGTAATGGAGGCAACTTGTTTTTGTTAGGTATTGGAGTAGGGAGCACTCCTATTAAGGTAGAAGGATGTGGGCCCAAAATAGAGGGCAATGATGATGGCGGAGGAGGAGTTCTCTGACATGGTTTAGTAGCCTTCTTTAGTTTGGTGTGAGGACTACTATTGTTGGGGGAGAGATTCAAATCTACCTTCACTTGTGGGTGAGGTTAGATATGGGGTGAACATCGAGAGATTTAACCGGTTTTGGTATGGTGGATGTTTGTGAGGGTTTAGGTTTAGATGTGGATGGTTGAGCTTCTAAAGATTTGGAAGTAGAAGCCTGGTCCTCATTGGATACTTTAGGATATTTTGTCGAAGGAGGGTCATTAGTACGAGATGAGATGGGATGTGTAAGATAAGGAGCTTTGATTCGATCCCATAGTGCCTCATGTTCTAAGTTCCTCGAATGGAGAAATCCTAAGTTTTCAACCAGTCAAGAGAATGGTTTAAAAGTCATTGCGTGAGGCTTTATAATTGATTTTTTAGAAGATTTGGGTGGCCGTGAGAGTGGGAATGTGTTAGATGTGGCAATCTAGGGCCAAAGATGTGAGAGAGCCATTACTAGATCGTCTTCGGTCGAAGTAGGTGAAGAGACAAGTTACTCTCTTGGTGGAGAAAGAATTGGAGAATGTGACTCCTCAAGAGGATAGAGGGCATGGATGATTGTACCTTCTACTTGCGGTTGAAGAGTAGGAAATGTATGGTCCTCCATTGGTAGTAGGAAGGATGAAGTTGGGGCTAGTGGTGTTGGTATGGTCAAAGCATCCTCCAATATAAGAGAGGTCGATGGAGAACTAATAGGAGAAGAAGGTTCTTCCACCTTTGGAGGAGAAATAGGATAAGAAGGCTCTTCTACCTGTGATGGACAAATAGGAGAAGAAGGCTCTTCTACCTGTGATGGACAAATAGGTTGACTAACCTCTTCAAACTGTGGGAGAGGTTGGTTAGGCATAAAAGGAGAGACCATGTTAACCGTGCATATATTACGCTCTTGGGAGTCATCGGCCATGGTTTGAATGTTATTTTGACTAGGGGAATGGTTAGGGAAAGGTTGTCTAAAGATGTCCATGTTTTGGTTAGGTGGCGCTTTTGGGTTATCCAAGACAAGATCACCTTTATCTAACATGTCCTGAATGATATTCTTGAGGGTTTTACAATTGTCTGTGTCATGGCCTTTGACACGGTGATAATTACATAAGTCATTCTCCCTATACCATGCATGGATGGCACGCGAGGGATCAAATTGAGGTGGTGGTCAAATTTGGGGGAGATTGAGGACTCCCTATTTGACTAGTTTATCCAACATGGACGCGTATGATTCTCCTATTGGAGTATATTGACGCTGTACGTATCGTTGTTGGAATTGTCATGTGATGTATTTTGATGTTGAAGGTTGAGGTTGGTTGGTTGTTGTTGAAGATGATGGTCTAAGTACCATAGCATTTGATGATCCCTTGGACTTGGGATTGGAAGAAGAAGATTTGGATGAAGGGTCATTTGATTTTGCATTAGTATTTTTACTACGCAGTTTGACTTTGTTTTCTTCGACAGCATGGAGTTCAAGCTTCCTAGCCATGGTGAAAGCTTCGTCAAATGTGCAGAATGTTTGGACCCACAAAGTAGATGAGATGTGTTTGGCACATGCTTGTGAAAAGAGCTCAATGAGCTCAGGTTGAGGTAAAGAAAAGGAGAGTTGGTTGATTAAACCTTTCCAATAGGCAATGAAATCAGCTATTGATTCATCGTCGAATTATCTGATAGAATATAGGTCCGTGATGGAGACCTTTTTAGTTATGTTAATTGAAAAGTGGTCAAGAAAAAGTTGAGCTAGTTGAGTGAAGGTAAATAGAGAGTGACTGGTAATAAAACTATACCAATCAAGGGTAGCACCAGAAAGCGACATGGGAAATGTGCGTAGTAATAACGCATCATCATGTGCTATAAGGTAACAAGCGTGTCTGAACGCTCATAGATGTTGCTATGGGTCCTCTTTACTCTAAAAGTGAGTAAACTTGGGAAGTTCCAACTGACTAGGATATGGTTAGATTGGGACTGAAGGATGAATAGGTTCATTACATATTTGTTCATATGAGAGAACATTTATTGAACCTGAAATAGATGTCTCAAGATTAGACACCTTATCCATCAACATCTTGATTAGATCGGTTGATGGATTTGCAGGTGGGGTACCCCCTAAGTTGTAAGGCATTTGGAAGGTGTTAGGTGGAGTGTATGACATAGTTGGTTGTGCTTGTATAGGCACAACATATTGGTAACTAGTCATAGGGACTAATGTTGAAGTCAAGGGTGGTTGTGTCATAAATCTAGAGGGCACAACTTGGTTTGATGTCGCCAAAGGTGGTTGGATGGTGGAAACACTAGCAAAAGGATAAGTAGTCACTCTTGTATTTATGGGTGCAAGAGTAGGTGGGATGGAGACAATTAAGTTATGGAATGGTGTAGAACTTTGTTGAATGGTTTGTGGTTGAGGGGGTACAGAAACCCCAATGGAGGTAGGTCTAGAAATAGAAGGAGAGGCCACACTTTGAAGATTGGTCATGGTCAGGTTGTTAGTTGAGGCAATGGCCTGGGTGACCATGGGTTGGGTTATGGAGGCTATTGATATGATTGCCGTTTCAACTAAGGAAGTTGGCATCCCATAAATTGGGTTGCCTGAAGGATCTCGCATTTGAATTCTCACGAGATAGTGCTGAAGAGCCTTGACATTGAGGTCAAGGAACCTTTCAAAGTCTTGGTCCCCTTTGGGAATAATAGGGGGTTGAGTTGGGGTTGGTTGGATAGGAGTACATTCAATTTCTGAATTATACTCCATTTGGAGACTTGATATAGAAGGCGAAGGTGGGAGTGGTTGTTGCCTTGCATGGTCAACAAGAGTTTTGGTTTGATTACGTGTCAAAACCATCCAAGGAAAAATAGATTTAGGTTCTAAAAACTGTATGTTTCAGCCTTAGAAAACCAAAATTTGTTTTTAACAGCAAAAAGGTTAGGTTTTTAGCTTGCTATTTGAGAAGAATTTTTTTTTTGACAGTGACCGACGTCGGTATAAAAATTGATGTCGGTGAAGTAAGTTTGTTGATGTCAGTCAGATAACCGATGTCGGTTAAGATCAGTTGCCGACGTCGGTGGAAAAATTGATGTCGGTTACTGTGTATTTCTAGAAACTCAGATAAAACTAAAAGTTTTTGGAAGAAAGAAGAAAGTATTGAGTTGTTTTTGGAGCTCAAAATAATGTGTCCTTACCAGCTCAAAAAACTATATAAAAATAGAAAAATAGATGAAGACAAGCAGCCTCTAAATGCTAAATTCCTAAGAATAGATGGTGGCTTATGCCTTAGAAGAGTGTGTTTGGGAAGTTGGGCTTTTAGAACAGGTACTAAAATAAGCAATCTAAGGTTGGTTTTGGGTTGAGTTTTGGTGCTCAAAATTTGTATTAGGTTCCATACATGGCCTAGTGCTAGGAGCTTGCTCCCTTCACTTCACGAGCCCAGAGACAAGTTGGGTCACTTAGCCAATATATACTTCCCCTAGAGTTTATACTCTGCCAGAGAATAGAGTGGGTTCTCACCTTGGTAGTGAAGTCCAAGTAGGATTACCAAGAAGGGTAAGGTATCTGCTAGGTGATGAAATCCTAGTCGGACCTTGTCTCAGGTATGTTTAGATGTTTGATTTTGTGAATGTGGTAAGGTTGTGTAACATATGTGCACTATGATTTATTTATAATGCATTTTTAATTACTAGATGAGAAGGCTAAATATGCATTCAAGCAGGAATGAAATGCAATAGATTTTAACCCAAATTGAAATGTTTTTGTTTAGATGCAAACAATTAGGAAAAGGTTAAGAGCATGAATTTCACTACTCCAAGATGCAGAAAAGAAGTGACAAGAAGAAAAAGTTCTTTTTAACTTGTGCTAATGGTGTCTTTTCGAAATAAGGAGATAGAAGAAGGATACATGGAGAGAAAATTTCCTAATGCACCTATATGAAATTTTGCCTTTAGAAGAAAAAGAAATGAACCCAAGGAAAACTCCAGGGTCCCACCAGGCGTGCCAGAATGTTTCTAGCTCATTTTCGCTTTTCACATTCAGAAGAAATAAGAAACTAAAGTTAAATGGTCATGGGTTAGATGACACTCGGATGAAGCTGCGCACCATTATCCAGATGATTGATGGAGCTCCTCTTTGGATGTGGAGGATGACACCTATAGATAAGAAAGACTTAAACAAAGAAAATGTTAGATAGATATATGGTGGACTGCCAAGCAAAGCTCGGCCCCAGAAGTGCAAAGACTTCCTTGAGGGATGACAGTCCACTAGTTGATAAAAAGAATGTCAGATAAAGAGAAATAATGAAAGACTAAGAAACAAAAAGTAGACAATGCGTACCTGTATTGTGTTGTAAGTCTCCCACATTCGCTAATGTTGGTAGTTCTACCAGCGTCGGTTGGTCAAGGTTGCCTATGTCAGTAGGGACAATGGTCGATGTCGGTCAGGGCAATGGCCTTGGACAGGTTTTGGATGGGTTTATGGTCAACAGAGGGGTCTGGAAGGAGTCTGGGTATGTTTAATGGTTTTTGGAGGATTGCAGGATAGTGAATATGGCCTAAGAAAGGGCTAAGGTAGAGGACAGGGGTGGAAAGAGAATGAGGATGAGAGGAAGGCTTTTCAGCCTTTTTGGGAAGAAAGTCTGGTTGTCTCAATAGTACTCAGAAATAGCCAATGGACTAATCACCAATGCATTCAAAAAAATACTGAAATATAAACCAGAAGAATACTTAACTCTTGGTGGAGAACCAAAAGTGTAGAAGACTTGTTTCCGTTATGGCTGATGTAGGAGACTTCGTGTAATCTTCTAATCCAATGTGGAGTGAATTCTACAAATTTTCTTAGCCTGGAGAGTGATGATAGAATGTTGATGCCTACAAAGAGTCGAGGAGCAAGAGAATTCAGATCCTGGGAGCAAGAGAATTTGCCTTCTAGGCTGCAGTCAAGGTTGGAATTTAGTTTTAAGCAACCGACGTCGGCGATACTGCCGACATCAGTCGACTATTAACCGATGTCGGTGGCTAGAGAATGGGAAAAAGGCTATTTTTAGCCTTTTGCCCATTCTTCCATCTACCAAATTTGGTTGTCATTGTTAAATAGTCCAAAGGTGGGTTTAATAGGTGTGAGAATTAGTGGGAGAGTTAAAATTAGGTCTTAGGTAATTATGATTAGTCATAGGGTGATAAATGGTCTAAGAGCTAGGAATCCAAGGTGAGGTGTCTAGGGGGGATGATTAATTTAAAATAAGTATTTTAAATTAATAAAGTATAGGTTAGGCATGTTGAAGTTAGAAAGGGACCAAGGGGGGATTGACACTATTTTTGTGTCTACAGATGCGTGGCAACCTCTACTGCTCTTTGAAAGATACGTGGCATCTTTCACTTCTTCTACTAGGGTTTGTGGCATCTTTCATGTCTTCTGGGGATGGAGTAAGAAGGGGCTCAGAGAATGACACTTGGTAGCATTCACTACTTGGTTGAATGAAAGCATTGGACCCAAGCATTGAACCAAAGTCTCTCAGATGCCAAGACGTGGTGACTTCCACTACTTCTTCAAAAAGTAGTTCGAGGCCTTCCGTGACTACCACCTGGCGCTTTTTGTTGCTCTGCTACTTAGCTGGTTGAAAGACTTTGCCAAAAATAGAATGAGCGTGGGTTGCCAAAATGAGATGCAGATGCTGACACATGGTGCGTCCTACTTAACTACTACTAAATACGTGGCACATTCTATAGTTCTCTAGAAAGTTACAAAAAGGGCTTCAGAGGGCCCCAGTTGGTTGGCTTCATGCTTCGAAAAGTGACACTTGGCAGTTTTTGTTTGAATTCAAACCTTTAGGCAAAATGTGACGAAAGAAACAAAAGAGGAGAAAGAAGACCCATGCTCAGATAGTGACACTTGGCGACCTCCACTATATTTCAACACTTAGATGGAAAATGAACTTGCGCTCTGCCCCAACTCTGTCACTACGTCCAGGGTATGCAAGAACCAAAATTGTAGTGCTTGAATCAAAAAATAAATTAAATACAACGTAGAGTAAGAAATTACTCTATAGTTACTGGCAACCCCCAAGACTATTGAGCCTACTAAAAAAGAACCTGACTCTCGCCAAATCAAAATTTTGAAAGTTATAACTTTAAAAGAGACATCGACATGTGTTTAAAAAACTTATTCAAAAGCAAAGTGGGAAAACAACAGAAAAACAATGCGAGAAAGGGAAACTATTTAACTATAATACATGAGAGACCCAAGTCAATTGAAATGTTTCAAATAGATTCCATTTACAGGAATCTCTTCAGGTTCTCCTTCCATCGATTCTAGCTTGAAAGAATTCTTTTGCTTGCACGTGTGAATTCTATACGGACCAGTCCATAGAGCTTCAAATTTGGTATGCTGACCCGGTTTGGTGGCTGTTGCATGCCATTTCAAAACAATTGAGCCCACCTCAAAATTAGGATTTGAAGTCCTTTTATCAAAACAATTCTTAACCATTACCTAATGCTTGATCAATGAATCGTGGGCTACATCCCTCTTTTCCTAAACTTTCAAAAGCTCTACGAGTCTGACTTGCATGAGGCCATTTTCTTTGATTTCAATCTGTTTGATCAGCTGGAGAGTAGGGATTTCTGAACTTAGGGGGGATCACAACAGACTTTCCATATACCAATTCGTATGAGGACATTTTGATCACATGCTTAGGCATGATTCGATTAGCCCATAATGCTAGATTAAGCACTTTATGCCACTCTTTGTGATGATCAATCCCTACTCTTTTGATGATTCTTATCAGGTTCTTGTTGGTTGATTCTGTTAAACCATTACCTTGAGGGTAATAGTTAGATGAAGTTTTCAGATATATTCCATGTCTCAAGGCAAATATAGATACCTTAGACCCCAAGAATGTTTTAGCATTATCTGATATGATGGTGCAAGGAGCCCTAAAGTGAGTAGTGATACCCCTTAGAAAATCTAGGATCACATTCTCTATTACTTCCTTAAGTGAGATTGCCTTGGTCCATTTGGTGAAATAGTTTGTGGCAGTTAATATCCATTTGTGACCCATGCTGGACACTGGATTTATCATTCCAATGAAGTCAAGACCCCATTGAGAAAAATGTTCATCCACAACTATAGGACTTAGTGGCATGGCTGCGTTCCTCCTCATCCCCATATAATACTGGTAGGATTGACATTTGCTAACCAGCTGATAACAATCTGCAAATAAAGTGGGCCAAAAATATCCTGCCTCACTTATCTTTATGGATATGGTCTTTGTATAAAAATTCCCCCCTGATGTTCCATGATGCATTTCATGTAGTATCCTCTTAGCTTCAGCCTGTTCTACACATCTTAACAATTTTCCATCAGAATTTCTTCTGAAAAGGACTTGTTCAATTAAAACAAAATGAACTCCCTGTATCCTATAATATCTCCTCTTGTTTTGAGGGAGTTCTCTTGGATAAATCCCATTTTTCATAAATTGAATCCTGCTTGTGACCCAGGATTCCTGATCAACCTCTTTTAATTTTAGCACCATCTCTGGCTCTCCTTCTGGATCTGCTTCCTCAGGTAACATATTTTCCAGTTCTTGGGTCATATATTGGCACAAACCTCTACCTCTGACTAGCTTGGTGGGTCTGACCTCCACATCATATTCAAGGATCTTAGTGATCCAATTGGCTCTTTTCTCAATAATCTCACCCTCCATGATGTATTCCTTGACACTTGGGTGAGCCACAAGTATCAGAATTTGGTTCCCTGATACCAGATGCCTGAATTTATTTAGGGCTTTTACCATGGCATAGGCTTGTCTTTCCACAAAATTGTACCTGGTCTCATAATATTTGAGAGTTCTCGAGAAAAAGGCTATTGGGTGTTACCCTTCCATCCTATCATCCTTTTGAGTTAAAACATCAGCAATACTTGACTCTCCTCCATAGACATACATTACGAAGGGCTTGAGAAAATCTGGATTTTTGAGCACTGGGGCTGCTAAGATAACCTTCTTGACCTCTTCAAAGGCTTGCTTCCCTTTTGTAGTCCATTTGAAGACCAAATTTTTCTTTAGCAAGAGTGTCATTAGTCTAACCAAGCCTGCAAAATCAGATATGAATTTACTGACAAAATTGATCTTCCCTAAAAAAGAATGGACTGCCTTTTTATTTACTGGAAGAGGTAGGTCCATTATATCTGCAATTCTCTCGAGATCTATAGAAACCCCTTCCTTAGACACTATGTGCCCCAACAGTTTACCCTGAGGTACAACAAAAATACATTTCTTGGGATTCAATGATATCCCAAAATCCTGACATCTTTTGAAGACAGATTCTAAATGATCAAAATGATCATCAGCATTTTTTGAGAAAATAGTGAGGCCATCCAGATAGACCAAGATGACCTTATTTACAAGTTCACCAAAGGCTATATCCATAGCTCGTTGAAAGGTGGCTCTTGTATTTGATAAGTTGAATGGCATCTTCACATAGGCGAATGTCCCCCATTTGGTAGTGAAAGTAGTTTTGTACTGGTCTTCCTCAGCTAGCCAAATCTGATTATACCTAGAGAAACCATCAAGTAAAGAAAACCTCTCTGATCCAGCCACAGTTTGTAGAATTTGTTCCATGGAGGGCAAGGGGTTGTGGTCTTTCAGAGATGCTCTATTTAGATCTCTAAAATCTACACACAGTCTTACATCTCCATTCTTTTTCCTAACTGGGACTAGATTTGATACCCAGGTTGAGTGCTTGATTGGAAATATTATTTTGAATCTAAAAGTTTCTGCAACTCATCTACCATTAGAGGCTCAATCCTTGGATTTTCTAGCCTTTATTTCTATTTGATGGGATTGGATCCTTCATTCAACTCTATTGTGTGCTGGATGATGTCTATGTTGTATCCATGAAGGTCTTCATAGCTCCAAGCTATGACTCTATCATATCTCTGGCACAGTTCGATTAATATTTCCTTCTCTTCTTGAGTTGTATAATTCCCAACTTTTAGCCTCTTCCCATCACTCACCTCTACCTTAGAATAGTCGGCTTTATCTACTTGGAACCTTTTCTTTTCCATGCTTACATCCTCTGGGTTGAACAAGTTTTCTAAGGTGATCAGTCCTTTGGGGAGCTTATTTGTCCTTAATTGAATAATCTGGTCACCATACGCCTCTTCAATTTTAGTTTACAACTAATCAGCAAACTCATCTAATTATTGTAAGAAAGAGACTACCTGAGCATCATTTTCAAACACTTGCCAATTTTCATCATTATCTGGGATGGTTGGCCTCACTATAACTTTTACTGACTCATTGTTAACCAATAGGCCAGTTGCTGGGTTAAACTGTGAGCCAATCTGAGCCATCCTGTTAGCCTCAGAGTTTTGACTTCTAGGGATTATCTCAATATTAAAATATTCAAAATCTTCAATCAAATCCGAAATCCTATGCCTGTAGGATCTCATTCTCACATTCTTGGCTGCTACCTTCTCCCGTATTTGCTTTACTACTAATTCTAAATCTCCTTTTACTTTTAGGTTATTTATTCCCTTTTTCTTGGCTAACAGGAGCCCATGTACTAGAGATTCATATTCTTCATCATTATTAGTGCAAGCAAATTGGAATCGAATAGCCCTTAAAAATTTATCACCATTTGGAGTAGTAAGACAAATTCCTGCTCCAGCACCATGTCTACTTCTAGCTCCATCAAAATTCAAAGTCCATAGCTCTGAATCTTGAGTAGTAGGTACCTCTTCCCTTTAAACATTTGGGATCTCCTGATCTTCATCAAAAATGACATACGTGCCCAAACCAGTAGAGTCATAGTTCCCATACGGGTCGCTATGCATCATAGCCAACAACTGGCTATTTTCTTCTTCTTGATCATGCTCAGTCCGGTCTCCTAGTTTTTTGACAAAATTTCTTTCTTATTTATTCAACATGGCATGATATGCTTCTAATCTTGTTGTTGGTTTGTTGGTGATGTGGTCCTTGGATAGTGGTTCAGATAGAATTTTCATTTTTGAACCGTATCTAGTTCTCAGGATGAGGTGAGACCAGTCAAAAGACATATATCCTCCTATTTTTGCTGTAAAGTCTCTAGATAAACATAAACCAAATACGGGAGGTATATCTATGACAACTATATCTTGGTTGGCCACTATGTTGGGACACGTGTATAACTACAAGGGGAGTTGTTTAATTCTCCCTATGGTTTGCACTGTTTTGCCATCTAGCTGCATAACTCCTTTTGCAAGGGGTTCACAATTTATTTTCAAAGCATAAGCTATTTTCTTGGGCATCATAGTTGTGTTAGCTCCTGAATCTATCAATGAATTATGCAGGAGCTTCTTTCCAACTATCAAGGTCAAATAGAAAGGCTCTGGCTTGGATTTACTTACTTGTGCCACATCATTCACAAAGGCGGTTGTCTTTAGAGGAACCATATCTTTAAGCTTTTCCTTTCCAATAGGTCCTTCCTTGGTAAAAACATCTTTGGGCACTGCTTTCCCTTACAAAGCTTTTTGCAGTAATGTCTTCTATTCAGGAATAGCCAAAATATCCCATATAGATACTTGCGCTGGAGTCTTCTTTAATTGGTCCACTATGTTGATTGGTCCCAAAGACTGGGTTTTTTGGAAATAAGGATACCTCGTTCCTTCTTGAATCTGGACAGGGATCCCTTGATCTTGTACTAGTTCTGACACTTCTTGTCTAATATCAGCATTCCTTTGCCCTTGAGATGGAGGACTATTCTTGACTTGACCACTTACAATCTCGAGCTGCTCCACCATCCTCCTCTTTGATCCAGTTTAATAATCAGATTGCACTACTGGCCTTTGGGAGGCAGATGCTTCATTCAAGAAAACTATTTCTTCATCCTCAACCCATGAGAACAAAGCATGTTCAAGGGCTATTTCTTCTTCTTGTTACAAGGACATTCCTTGCATCTGAGCCACTAGAACTAAATTATGCATGTCGGGAGACTAGTAGGCTTGATTATTACTGGTACTGGCAAACTGACCCTCCATTCTTCTCTGCTCAGCCACTCTTTGTTTTAGATTGCCTCTAGGATAATCTCTGGGGGTGTGACATCATTGCAAGGGAAAAACCAAGCATTAGTATCTTCCACATAATTATTCTGACCTAGAACCATCTCCCTATTTGAGTTGGGAGGAATGGTCTATGAGGGCGTGGGAACTGCAACTAATTGATTTGCTGGTTAATGGTTGGTTTACCTTGGAGGGCCTTGATACTGGTTTGGTTGGGATGAAAACCTATTCCCTTGATAGCCTTGATAAGGAGGCTTAGGGAAAGTGTTATGCTGCCTCTTCATATTAATTAGCTCATTGGAGAATATCCTGAGCATACTTTTGATATCATCCATCTCAGATGACTGAGCAGGGGTTAGTTACTTCATAGATGATGAAGGGTAAGTATACATAGACACAGGGGGGCTTACAACTTTAGGGACTTCTTGAGGTAAGGGTAAGGTAATTTCTGGGAATACGGGCATGGGAGGCCTTGGAGATAACTTTCCAGCATCAATTAAATGATTTTTAGCTCTGACCGCAAGGTCATAAGCTACTGGCAAAGTGTGTCCTCTCAGTGACTGAATCATAATAGATATATCTAAATTTAAAGCTTTGAAATAGAACACTATGGCCATACCAGGTGGTGGTTTAGCTGCAACAAGGATTTTGTCCCAAGTTTTCTGGAATCTAGTGTTGAAGTCAGTCATGTCCTCTTGTGGTCCCCTCTGAATGGTGATCAACTACTGTAATAAGGAATACTTATCACCTTTCTCTACAAATATTTCAAAGAATTGATCTCCGAGCTGGTCCCATGTGGATATGGTATTTGGGGTCAAAGACCGATACCATTCTAAGGCCTTCCTTTTGAATGAGGCTACTAACAACCTTAGGGCCACATTTTTCTCTATGACACCATGTATGGCACAGACATCTGATACATCTTGAAGATGTTCCATAGGTGTTTTTGAGTCTTGCCCACTGAATTTGGGTAGAGCTTTTAAAGCATTTACTGGGATAGGATCCCAAATAGTTGGTGGTGTCGGGAGGATTAAGGGACTACCCGTGTTCTAGCTTGCATAATTTCTTGGGGGTATCGGGGCTCCCATGTTTAGTACTGGTGCAAACTAGTTATCTCTTCTTCCTAGACTAATTACCAGAGGTGGCAAAAGAATACTTGGATTTGTAGCAGATTGCAATCTGGTGACTAGTCCACAGCTCTAACTCCTCGTAGCTCTTTGGTTCATGCGGTCTTGAAAGAAAATTCAAGACTGTCCCACCGGGCATGCCAAAAACTATTGATGACTTCAAATTGTGCTAGATCTTAACCAATCAACAATGGGAAGTTTCAAGCTATGGGACAATGCGGCTTGAAACAACCTCATTTTAGAGAAGTTGGTCTCTTCTTTTGTATTGGGTGTTGGGGAAAAGGGATAGGAGATTAAACAAAAATGCAAATGTAGGAACTGAAACCTAACTATGGCGATGCACCTGAGTGTAATCCTAATCCTAACCTGAGCACATTGAGACTATTATAGAACTCAATTACATTTAAGTGCAGACAAGTGCATGATTAATGTAAGAGACTGAAATAACAGAAATAGAGGCTCACAACAGGGAAGTCTTTCACTGAGATATAGGGAATGTCAACAAAGGCATAGTGTTCAATCTTCTTAACAAAATATTCCAATCACATAAGAGGCACAAAACTCATGTATAGTTATGTAAACCTTCCAATTCAAGAAAATGAGACAAAAGAAAATAACATTCCTAATCACAACTCCAGAGAATCTATAGTATAGACTACTTCACAAATGACACAGATAACACCAACCAAGGCATAGAGCTCAAATTTCCTTAATTCATTCAGCCACATAAAAGGCACAGAAACATGCATGATTATATCAACTTTACAACTCAACAGAATTGAGACAAGAGCAAATGATATTATTGGTCAAAAACTTTAGAAAGTCTAAACTATGAGAAAATCCCCCCCTTTCTTACAATTCTTCTTCTTTTATAGCCTCAAATCACTCCTCCCATCACCCCCTTTCTCGCACAATCTTCTTCATCCTTCACTCACAGGGGACAAATAGACAGCACCTTCAATGCTTTGGGGGCTCCAAAAATCTACTCGATGAACTGTTCCATCTACTTGAATTAACTCCAGCTGATTTTCCCTCCATTTCGCTTTGCGGCAACAGATACACGGAACACTCTGTTATGTTGAAATGGGAGGGGACACTTAGTCAATTTTTTAAAAATCCTCTTGTTACTTAGAAGGCACCAAAAAATGACACTTGGTGCTTTCCGCCAGATCCATCGAAGACACACGGCTCTCTTTGCTTCTCTTTGGCTGTGTTGTAGTATCACTTGGGACATATATCAGACTCTTATAGATGTTGACACTTGGCAGTTTTTGTTGACCTTTGAAGTAACACCCAAGGTCCACCACAATCTTTATTCAGTAATGAAACTTGAAGATGATCTCTCAGGTGTTGATGTGTGGCGACCTCCGCTGCTCCTGGGAAGATACGTGGCATCTTCCACTTCTTCTACTAGGGTTTGTGGTGTCTTCCGTATCTTTTGGGGATGGAGTAAGAAGGAGCTCAGAGAGTGACACTTGGCAGCATCCACTGCTTTATGGTACTTAAGCAAAATAAAATGATGCCTTTATGTGTTGAATGAAAGCATTGGACCCAAGCGTTGAACCAAAGTCTCTCAGATGTTGACACGTGGTGACTTCTGCTGCTTCTTCAAAAAGTAGTTCAGGGCCTTCCATGACTACCACCTGGCACTTTCTGCTACTCTACTACTTAGTTGGTTGAAAGACTTTGCTGAAAATAGAATGAACGTGGGTTGCCAAAATGAGATGCAGACACTGACACGTGGTGTATCCCGCTTAACTAATACTGGATATGTGGCACATTCCACGATTCTCTGGAAAGTTATAAAAAGGGCTTCAAAGGGCACCAGCTGGTCGGCTTCATGCTTCAGAAAGTGACACTTGGAAATTTTTGCTTGAATTCAAACCTTTAGGGAAAATGAGACGAAAGAAACAAAAGAGGAGAAAGAAGACTCGTGCTCAGATAGTGACACTTGGCGACCTCCGCTACATTTCGACACTTAGATGAAAAATAAACTTGTGCTCTTCCCCAACTCTGTCACTACGTCCAGGGTATGCAGGAACCAAAATTGTAGTGCTCAAATCAAAAAATAAATTAAATACGACGTAGAGTAAGAAATTACTCTACAACACCTTCAAGTATAGGTAAAAAAAAATGGCTCTAAAATTTCTGCATCTAAAAGAGCTCCTTAATCAATAAAGGAGTGTTCTTTGCACCATGGATTGTGTTCCTTTGACTAATCTTTATATGGAACTCCTCTATCAACACCCAAAAGTCAATAGAGTTATTCTCACAATCACATCTCCTCCCCTCCCCAAGACTAATTATCAAATAAATAATTAACTTCTATGCAATTATTCTTAAAAGATTCAAAATATTGATCACTACAAATTGTCACTCAAAAACAACATTTAGACCATGTTAATCTATTATAATATCTTACTCTAATTGGCTTGTACTTTTAAACCTATGAAGTAGGAGTTAGTAGACACTCCAAGGAAGGAGTTTGTTTATGTTTTATATTTTTTGGAATGCTAATAAATCAAATTAGTTGGTATTATAAATGAGTTGGCCATCCATAGCCTAAGGTAAACTTGAATTATAGATACTTGGGGTGAGAGAGAAGTTATTGGGAGGTTTCTTTCAGCTAGACCCTTGGTAAAGGTTTTTTGTGTTGTTTTGGTATTATAACCTACTTAGATAGAATGTTACGATTGTAGTGCAATTAATGTTGCACCCTCTAAATCTACTCATATTTCTATATCCTACACCTAATGGTTCCTTCCATAGCTTTTTTATGACTATATAAGTCGTATCTATCTTTGATAATCCTTTAATTTCTTGTTGACAACTAATTCTAGTGATAAGATTACTCTCATAAGTTATAGTCCCTTGCTCTTTATTTTGATTAGAATATATATCCTTTATTGAATTAATAACACCTTCCCTATTTTGGTTTGTATCTTCTTACAAAACAAGAAAGGATTTATTATTTTAAGTTATCTATGTTCTTATTTTGATTACTTGAAAGTTGTCCTCGGTTGTATTATTTTGTGGAGTTTTATTATTCTTGTTCATCTTTCATCTAATAATATTTTTAGGGCATGATCCTTCAAATGATATGCCCATATTCATATCTATGGCATTTAAATTTGATATTCTTAGTAATATCCTAGTTTTAATATATCTATTTTCCTCAAAATTGTAGTGCACAATAATGTAATTTATTTTCAGAGATAAATTAATGCTCTCCCCACTTATAAGGTTTCTTCTCTCTAATGTTTAAGGAGTGAATGCAATCTTATCCATTTAAGAATATTGATGAAAAATTATTTGGAGATCAAAATTTGGAACTCAGGCTCTCAAACATAAAACCATGACTCTGAAAGAAGTAAGACCTTCCATGACACGAAGAACACTCTTTACTAACATGCAATGAGAGTAAAAAAAATCATAAATAATTGTTTTTGGTTGTAGGAAAGCTACTCATTTGCATTGATGCATAGATCCATGGTATTAGTGCCTAAGAGTTTCCCATAGGAAGCATGCTTATTGTAATATTTTGTCTCATAAAATATTCATCCTTTGGCAAACCTAAAAAAGGAGCAGTAACTCCTAAGATTTCAAGCATTAGGGATACATACATTATAACTGTAATCATTAAGGAATTTTACACCAATTCCTCTACCCTTCGATCTGTTCTTATTATTATTGAGAGCTTTTTTATAAGCTAATTATTTATTCGCATCGGGATTTGTAGAACTTTTATTGGAAGGACCCGATAAATGAGCCATAGCCCAAAATAACAATCAGATACAACATTCTAATCACCTAAAAATATAAAAACCCTTAACATAGGGCTTTGTTACTAAAAACAGAGCCACAACCGTCTAAAAAATAAATAAAAAACAAACGGTAGGCTCAAATCCAACCTAACCTTGAAATTAAATGAGAGTAATTTTAGTTACCATCTTAATGTTAAGATTTGACCTTAACAAATTACCTGTATATCGTTTCTACTCTCTAAATTTAATTTAATTAATAATTTAATTAGGAGTGAAGGAAAAGGTTAACCCACAACACCTCAAATTATCTTCAAGTTTACTGCTTCCAAAAAATTAATTTATACTTAACTCATTTTATCATAAATAACATGTCCATGTTATGTACATATAAAAATAAATCAACATAATTTTTAATTTTACTAATTTTTTTATTTTGCACATAAATATAATTTCATATAATATAAATAAAATATAAACAATTTAAAATGTTTGTGTGTTTTTTAATTTTAAAATATCATTTAAAAAACAGAAAAAAATATTTTCCATATATTTAAAAAGATTATTTTATTTTTTATATATAAATTTAAAGAGAGAGAGAGAGAAAGCTTGAATAAAAGGCTGTTTATACAAATAAAAAAAAATTGAAATAAAAAACTTTGATAAATTATACCTGTAAGTTCTCAGCTACAATTTATTTAGACTCTGAATTCAAATGATTGCAAGCTCTCTACTTTGTGGCTTTTCGTTGTGACATGAATATCTATAATGTGGGTGATTGTATCTATAGAGGTAATCGGACAAGCCTCTAATTTATAGCTTCTTGTAACATAAGGTTTTTAACATAATCAAAGTCGGTCGATTGAGAACATATTTTTGATTAGATCATTTGTTTTGAGGTATTGGAAAAGCGTAAAAATTATACAAATAATTTATAAAAATCACATTTACTTATTGATATTTTAAAAAAAAATTAGATGACCATGAATTTAATTGTACAACTCACTATGGATATAGTTGTCAATTAGATTGGGACCATAAATAAATATTACTGTCAAAAAAAAAGCGTTGAGATCTCTTTAATTAGCTTCTAAAATGAAATGAATAGTATAAAAAAGAAATAACATCTATTTTATTTTATTTTTAACTTATATTTAAAAATAGTTAATTTTACATATTGTAATAATTATATTTAAAAATAATTATCAGTGATAATTTATTGTAAAATAAGGGTCATGTAAAGATTAGTCTCTATTTTAATAATAAAAATTGTTTAATAATAAAAATTATTTATAATTTGTTTTATTTGTAATTTGTAATGTGAATATATTATAATTGTGAATATCAAGCAAAGAGTAATAAAAATAAATAGAAATAGATAAATAATTTATGATAATTAAAAAAAAAAAGTTAAAGAACTATGATTAAATATAGAGTAGTTAGTTGTCTCATTTTGATATGTTTTTTATAATGATGATTGGGGAAGGGATTAATATCATTAATCAATTTGAATCCATAACAATGTAACTCAACAATAAAAAATATAATGACACGTGAATTAATTTATTGTCACTTTTAATAATTTACTTATTTAAAATCTTTATGATTTAATATTATTGGTTCTATACCAATGAACACATGCCAAATCTTTATATTTGTAATATTTTGAATAAATAATTTTAATCCCATTTTTACAGACATAAAATATGAAACATATAAAAATAAATAAATAAATAAACATGAGTTTACCAATTATTTCTCCATTATAGTTAGAAAAATATAAATAAAAATAATATATTAATTATAAATAATTTCAGCATTGCCCAATGCCACACAGTGCCAATACATTCATTATGGAAGCAAGAGTACCACTAAATTACACAATTACAAAGAGTTAAAAGATATTTTCGAGAATGTAATTAATAAATTTTGTAATATTTTTATTATTGAAATTTTTATGATATAATTAAATAATTATTTCTATTAATATATCGTTGTTACAATTTGAAATTTAAATTAATTAATTATGTTTATTATATTATAGAGAATTGAATTATTGAAATTAATAATTTTATATGAGAAATACACATTTAATAAAAATCATAAAATTAAAGGATTTTAAAAAATAATTTAAAAAATTACACACTTTAAATATTGATGTTATAATTGAAAAATTTATGAGTTTCCTAATTTTAATTTTATGTTTATAGTTATAAAATAAAAAATATTTAAAATTATATTATTATAAAGAACATTTATTAATATTGAATTCAATTTAAAAATATATATTTAAATAACTCTTTATATTATTTAAAAATTAATATATGAAATATTAAATAAAATTTTATGATTATTAATGTAATATATATTTTAAACATTTTTTATTAGTTAAAAGAAAAAATAATAATAATAAAATAAAAGCTAATATTGATTGTGAAAGAATCTTGATAAGATTGTAAGTTTGAGCAAGAGGTTGCATAATACAAAACCGATTCAAATTTACTTTTAAAAACGAGCTATGGTGAGCTGTACCACTTGAATCTATTTATAGATTAAGTTGTTAAACCTTTAATGTACAACTTCATGTCCAGCGGAATTGGGGCTTGGGTATAAACAAAGTCCATTTAATACATATTGTTGACTACATATTTTCGTTATCACATAATTTGTGAAAAGTCATTGGTAATAATATATGAATAGTTTTTTTCAATTGAATAAATATACCAATAATTTTGTATAGAACATTTTACCTTGTATATGATATTTTAGATATTTTAATTTTGGATGAGCATTGTCAAGTTTATATATTTTTTAATTATTATACAATTAATTATATATATAATTATTATTTAAGTTCGGTTGATTATTAAATAGGAGTTTTTCTTATATTAAATTTTGGGTGGATATGAGTTTTTTAATTATTGAAAGATAAGATTTAAAGAGGAGAATCATCTTTTGGAAATTGAGTATTCCAAAATAAAATCTCAATCGAGGGAGGATCTAAAACTTTCCAACCATCTAAAGTGTATATAAGAGCCAATGAAACAATATTATTTCATCTAGGAGGCTAAACCACACTACCATTAAGGTCAGGCCTAAGAGGTGAATTTTATCGAGGAAGGCTGATAGTGGATTTCTCATGTGGTATTGACATACTCCAACCTCCCTATTGAGGGAGAGGGGTGGAAAAGCAGTTACAAGAGTGACTCCATTAACATCTACGTGTTGTAAGTGGTACTTCTTGTGGTGGATGATTTGGGAGCACATGACTCGTGGTATAAGGAATGCTCCCCCATTGGTCTAGTAACTATTAGAAATGTCTAAATTCCATGGTGACTTTCTCTACTTAAGATTGAATCTACTTGTAGGTCAAGGACAATACATACACCTTGTCATTAATAAAGAAATAACAAGATGATATTTCATTATTAATGAAGCATGCATGTGTCTTATATAGTTTATTTCTTGTCTTTTTAGTTTTGGCTGGCATTAATTTCTATTATGTTATATTTTGAGCTATAATTTTCTCCGTTGTGGAATCTGAGCATGCATGTTGTATGCATCTAATTCTACTCACCTTAGTTATTCTAAATAATTATACTAATTTATACCCTTTAACCTAATCCTAGTCATTTATCTAATATCCCCCCTCATCATTTCTTCATTCACTAATTTTATCCCTATCCCACTAATCTATTAATTCTTATAATCATTTCTTAATCTTATTATAATAGAACTTATCCACTATTTGGAAATTTAAAATTCCCATGACCCACCTACCCACCTACACTACCCTATTTGTAAGCTCTCATATACCCCTAGTCCCTAATCACCCACCTAATCCCTATCCTAATTGTTGACCAAATTTTGCCCCAGGTAAAATTTTTGGTCCCCTTCTTCCCTTGCTATCCATGCTAGTCATTTTCAAGTTGCACAAGTTCAATGAGTTTGGTTCATGGCCTGGTTCAAGTGGTTTAGCGACCTTTGGTTCAAAAGGTCCATCTTCAAGTTCAACATCTTGATTCATCAATGGTTGAACCATTGAACCATTGAACCATTTTTGGTTCAACGAGCTTGGTTCAAAGCAAGAAGTTCATCGGCCTTGGTTCACTAGTTCATCGGCGCGCAATGGTTGAACCCTTGAACCGTTGAACCATTTTTGGTTCAACGGCTTGGTTCAAGGGTATGCCCTTGGCTGAAGGGGAGTCTTCAAGTTCAAAATGCCCTCGCAGAGGACAGGCGCTTCAAAGGAAAAGGACTTGGGTAAGTTTGGTTTTGTTCAAAGTTCAAAGTTCAAATTTGTCAAAATTGACTAAGTCTCGAATTCCTTCAAAATTTTTGCTCAAAGGAATTCCTTCAGACAAAAAGTCTGAAGGAATTCAGCCGCAACTCAAATAAAAAAAAAGCAAAGGCTGGGTAGAATTTCTGTGGACTTTTTGTCCATGGGAAAATGTCCGCGGACAAAAGCCCGCGGAAAATACACAAACCAAACAAAAATCGAGAAAATTGTCTACAGGGACCCAGGGAAAATTCAGAGGACCAAAGGACCCGCTGAAGGACCCTGAAGGGTAGGTGCCCTTGCGAGGAACTCTCGGCCAAACGCAAAGGGGACACTTTCAAAGAGCTGAAGGGTCACCTTCCCCCGAAAAGGTGCTAAGAGGAAGCAAAGCCGCAGAGAAGCCATGAAGACTCGATGACGTTTTGACGGGGACATTGACGTCCTAGAGGATGTCAAAATTAACAAAACAAGTTAGCCGTTGGTTTTCAAACCAATGATGGCCGTATGAATGTCAAAGTTAGCGAAACAAAATGGCCGTTTGTTTTCAAAATGAGAGAGAGCTAACCAAGGGGCTAGAATGTAGCGACCCGCTAAGAATTTGCCCCCGAGGGCCGAAGGAGCTAGAAGAGACAAAATTGAGAAAAGACAAGGAGACAAGCATGGAACGAGCAAGTAATTAGTCCAAGTGGTCCCAATTTGAGAAGTGACTTCGGCAGGTGAAATAGTTCCTGCAAATTGATCATTGGGGACGCAAACAACTAGCAATGCAACCGGTTTCTCCATTTTACATTTAATGAGTAGACAAACCATGTATTGACCTTGAAAAGGCAGACTTCAAACAGACAAAGTGCATAGCTCATTAATGTTTTGAGCGACTTGTTCTTCCCAATGAAGGGACGCGATAGGGCACTTGTAAAAAAGGAGCACCAAATGGGCCTACTTGCTTCTCCTATATATTGAAGACTTGTCATTTTAAGAAACATCTTTGACATTTGTAAGGCATAGCCCTGGCAAAATTTCACCTAAATCAATAAACGCAGTTTTTTACCTCTTCTTGGATAGCTATTTTTGTGTATGTCTTGAGTGTTGTTTGTGTTATTGTCTCTTGATGCTTTCACAGGTCCAACACCAACATACCTCTTGTCTACAAGGTGCCATTTTGTAGCTGATAGGAGAAGAGCTCTATTTGAGAGTGTAGAACAGAAGAGGTTACTTACAGTGTGCATTTCATAGCACCTTGGTGAGTCTCTATTTTTTGGGTTTTCATGAGAGCCTCCCTGCCATTTTCTTGCAGCCTGGTCCTTCTGCCAAGTCTAAAGCGTATGTATGCATTTGTCTGGTTTTAAGTTTGGATGTGAGAAGGTCATTTCATTTTGGTGTATCACCTCCTTAGAGTAGTTTGTATTCCTGCAATCTTTCTCCCTTTCCATCCCCCCAATTTATATATCTATACATGTATGTATTTGCACTTGTTGGAACAAACATGATGCATCAAAGGGAGCTATCCCTTATCTAGAGACTCTCCCCTCAATCTTCGCCAGTCCCATAGGTGAGAGGGGAGTTTCCATAGTTGTGAAGAGAAGGCAGGAGCTCAGCCTCATGTCAAGGGTGCAATCTCTTGTGTCAATAGTTTTGGCACGCCCAGTGGGACTCAATTTGACAACTCAGTAAGGTTTCAGGATTGATGTTGGTCTTGTCACAACAATTCAAAGTTTTACAGCATCTAGTGACTCCACTAGTAAGAGCTTCAGTTTTCCAATTAAGACCAGTTTCTTAACTTTCTATGCTTAAAGTCACCACAAGGTCTACTTCAAAAGGGGTTCCTTTCGATTTCGTTGAGTTGCCTTTGAACTCTGCAAAAAGACTATGATTTGAGAGGACCCATCCTTATCCAACAACAATCCTCCTAGACCTATTGTAAGGGATGCAGATGAAGCAGAGCCCTAGTTATAGCCCATCCCAGTAATGACACTGCCTTTTGCGGCTTTTCATGGTCAGAGCCCCTTGAATCTCCCATGCTATGATCTAATTTTGAGAACAACCCTAAAAAATGTGCCTTCTTTTGATGGAGAGGGGCCCATTACAGTCATTGAGCATATTAGGAATATTTCTAACCTCTACAATATTCATAATCTAACAGAGGAAAATATTGCCATTAGATTGTTAGCATTGTCTCTCAAAGGCAAGGCTCTTGACTGGTATAGAACTTTGCCTGGAAATTCAATACATTCTCAGAATGAGTTGGGTACTCAGTTAACATATCATTTTGGGGAAAAGAGTGACGACCTCTTGCTTGCTGAGCAGCTGATGACCATAAAGAGAGCTCCACACGAGTATATGCAGGATTTTAACACGTGGTTTCAAAAGACTTGGGATAGAATTCCCATCTTGGTAAGACCGACTCCTAGCTATGCTTTCTTGTACTATTTAAAGGCATTAAATAGTGATATTGATGTGATGATCCAATCTATGGGAGGGCATATACTACCTACTGCTTATGACATAGCCATAACAGCTGAAAACTGCTTAGTATAGGCTGGGAAAATAGCCCCTAGGCCTCACATGCCACTTTTCCCCGAAATGCTACCTCCAATTCAGACTGTTGCTCCCACATTGGCTCCTCTGCCTACCATAGAGAAACTAGCTGTTGTTCTGTCCAATGAACTTCATGAGGTTAAAATTCTATTGCAAAGCATGTCAAATGAACTTGTAGCTCTTAAAAGGCAGCAAGCTCAAAGCAACAGGCTGAACCAGGGATATCAGCATTATGGTCAAGCCCCTAGACCCCCTTTTCAAGACTATAATCAAAGACAGGGTCAGCTCACTTAGACCAGACCATTTCAAAACCATAACCCAGGCCCCCTTCATCATCTAAAGTCATGGTGCCGGTTCAAAACAATCTAGTACAGGAACAACCAAGTTATTCGACCATGGGATATGGTCAAGAACAGGCTGTTTACACAAATGAGATGATGAGTTATTTCTAGAATGCTGATAATTAGGCAGCTGCACATTCCCATATTTTTGAGGCTCCAACTCAACCCAGCACGAGTAGCAATCAAGCCTAGCCAGATTCTACCCTCATGAATCATTTGGAAGGGGAATTTTATTCAGTGAATTATGTGGGCACTACAGACAATCAGGCTGACTGTGTTGTAGCCAACACAAGATTTAAGAGAAGAGCAATGGGAGAAGCCCAGGCTACCACCCAAACGACAACAACACCTTTTCCATCAAACTTAAATTTGAAGGCCCCAAATTTTAGACAGCCATTTTTACCTTCAGCCCCTCAGCCTGCAGCTCAGGTTGGAAATAGCCCTAAAGAAAGCTTGAGGGGAGGCAGTCCCCAGGTCAATATAGTGGACTAGATGAAGAAGCTACATATGAACATCTCTTTATGGGATTCATTGTCTCTTTTAGGACAAAAGGACATATTAAAGAAGGAATTGCATGAGCTGGATTGTCAAGCTGTCCCAGCAAGCACTGATAATGTCTTGATGACAAATGGACAGCCTTCCACTTCAGGTCAGGTAAAGAAGGAAGAGAAAATCCCCCCTTTCTATGTATCTTTGGTCATAGGGGATTTCTTGGTACACAACTGCATAATCGATAGTGGGGATAACACCTCAGTGATGTCCAAGTGCATAGCTAACAAGATGGGACTGAAATATAAAGAGATGAACAAAGGAGTCCTGTAGCTAGATGGGACACCTGGAAAAATAGTTGGGATTGTGAAGGGTTTAGGCTTGACATTGCATGCTTGCCCAACCTTCTCAATTCCCCATGATATAGTGGTAGTGGATGTTCCTCCTTATTTTGCAATTTGCTTGTCTAGAGACTTCACATCAAAGATAGGTGGCTATCTAGCAGCGAATTGGTCATATCTGGTTTTTAGAACCAAGTATGGGACCAAGGTAAAAATTGAGTCTAAGCCACTCTACAAGGACCATATAGAACCATACTCGCCCAAGGCAGTGAATGTCAGTTACACCATTATTAGCCTAGAAGAGTCCCAGACAGACCAATCTCCATCCTCTGCTCTTGAAGGAGTTGCAGACCTACTCTTGGATGAGTGGGGAAATGATAACTTCAAACATGATCCTTACAAGTTCATTGAGGAGGTAGATCTTGGAGTCTAATATATGCATGAAGAGGGTGCCTTCATACCAAATATAATGAAGGCAAGCCAAGAGGACCTTGGTCTATGACAACTGTGTTTTGACAGTTCCAGAAGTAGGCTGGGAGTTGGTGGTGGGGTGATGTTAGTCTCCCCTTCAAAGGATAGGTACTTTTCAGCATTTTGTTTCCATTTGTCTTGCACAATAAATGTTGTAGAATATGATTCCCTTATCCATGGGCTAGAATGGGCAAAAAAAAGAGGGATCAAGGAGTTGCAAGTTTTGGGAGACAATGAGCTGATTGTAAATTAGGTGAAACGCCTGAATCTGACTAAGAATTCCTTGCTAAAGTCTTACAAGCATAGGGTCTGGGACTTGGTGGAAGATTTCCTCACTTTCAATATTGCCTCCATTCTCAGAGAGAAAAACAAACAAGTGGATAGGCTAGCAGCAATTGGTGCTTAGTTCAATGTTTCCAAGGAAATAAGTCAAGACTCTGGTTTGCACCACTTGAAAGTGGTGGTTCGGCCTTCTGTCCTGGACAACATTGCAAATTGGCAAGCTTTCAAAAGTGACCAACAAATAGCTTTCTTCCTATAAGAGGAAGCTGAGTTCACAACACAGAATCAGGTGAAATTGTAGTAGCAATATGGCAATCAGATTGTTTAGTTGAAGAACAATAAGCTCCCTAAACGTTTGGTCATGCTTGAGAGTATCTTCAATGGAGATGACCAATTGAGAAATGACAAGGCATGCATCACAACCAAAGAGGAAAATTACGAAAGGGTTGAGATCTTCAAGGACAAGCTGCTTGTGCTTGAAAAAGTCTGCACTATTCAAGAAAGGCAGGCTTTCATTTTGTTGTGTCAGGAGTTCTCTGATGTCTTTGCTTGGAATTACCATGATTTGAAGGGCTTCGACCCAAGACTCGCCTATCACACCATTAAATTAGAAGAAGGCACCAGGCCAGTCACATAGAAGCAAAGACCTATCAATCTGACAATTGAGCCTCTCATGCAGAGGGAACTGACCAAATTGATTGAGTCCAAAATTATATTTCCAATCAAGCATTCCCCTTGGCTGGCCGACCTTGTTCTTGTTAGAAACAAGAATGGGGAGATCAGGGTATGTGTCAATTTTAGAGACCTTAATAAAGTCTATTTAAAAGACCATTATCCCCTCCCAAGCATGGAGTGGATCCTTTAGAAGGTAACTGGTAGTGAGTGCTTCTCCCTCCTAGATGGTTATTTAGGGTATAATCAGATTCTAGTGCAAGGTTGTGACTAACACAAAACGGCCTTCACCACTAAATGGGGAACATTTGCCTACAAGAAGATGCCATTCAGGTTGTCTAATGCTGGTGCTACTTTTTAGTGATCCATGGACATGGCTTTTAGAGGCTTGATAAACAACAACATGCAGATCTACCTCGATGATGTGATGGTATTCTCCAAAGAAGCGAGCCAATACATAGAACACCTCAGGCAGAGTTTTGAAAGGTGCAAGGAATTTGACATCTCTCTTAATCCAAAAAAATGCATGTTTGATGTTCATGAGGGGAAATTCCTTGGAGGGCTTATCCATTGACCTTGAGAGAGTTTTCTTTATCTTGGAGATGTCCCTACCAAAGCACAAGAAAGGCCTGCAGAGCTTCTTTGGCAGGATAAATTTCATTTGAAGATTCATTCTGAATTTCATGGAGATAGTCAAGCCCCTGACCTCTATGCTGAGGAAGGGTGAGGAGTTCAAGTGGAAAAACAAAGAAAAGATAGTTTTGAAGCCATCAAGCAGGCCATAACCTAGGCTCCTACTTTGATCAGCCCCGACTATAACAAATACTTCAACCTCTACACTTTCAACAATGAAGAGGTGATCTCTACCATGCTTACCCAAGAAAATGGTGATGACCTCGAGCAACCACTTGCCTTTTTTAGCCAAGGGTTAGAGGATTTCAAAGTCAGATATACGTATGTAGAGAAGCAAGTCTTGGTACTAGTGTGGAGCCTAAATAAATTCAGGCATATGTTTTCTAACAGCAGGATTCACCTCATGGTCCCACATCCTGGCATCAAGGATTTCTTGAACAATTGAGACTTAAATGAGAAGAGAGCAGGGTGGATCACCAAAGTGATGGAGTATGACGTAGACATCAAGATCACCAAGCTGGTGAGGGGAAGAGGCCTGTGCAAACAACTTGCTATAGATTTCAAGCAAAAAAGGGAAGATAGCTTGTTAATTTATGATGCAGCCACTACAATAAAACCAGCTATCATAAAGGATTGGACGTTGAACCTGAGGTGTTTTCGTCTCACTGGTGAGTGCCCACAGGGTCTTGATAGGACCGAAAGAAGGTATTTCAGGCTCCAGTCTCTCCCTTATGTCCTGGTTAATGATGTATTATTTAGGAAGGATCTCTCTGGGGTCCTTCTAAGATGTATTGACCCAAACCAAGTTGATAAGGTACTGGCTGAGTTCCATGATGGGCCAACAGGCAGTCATTTCACTCCTAGAGCTACTACATCAAGGATAATGAGAGCTAGCTATTTCTAGCCCACTCTTTTCAAGGACACCCATGCCTAGGTAAGAAAGTGCCAGAAGTGTGCAATTTTTGATGGGAAACAACGGTTGGCTGCCATGCCTCTACAGCCTATTCAGGTGGAGCAACCATTCATGCAGTAGGGCCTAGATTTCATAGGAATGATCAATCCTCCCTCAAGAGCTGGACACAAATGGGTCCTGACTGCTATAGACTATTTCACAAGGTGGGTGGAGGCTGTTGCTCTGAAAGAGGCAAATAAAAGTGTGGTCCTAGAGTTTTATGAGGGCTTGGTAACAAGATTTGGAGTCCTGGCCACCATAATCTCAGATAATGCCTTGGCTTTTCTAGGAACCAAAACAAGTGAATGGGCGCTAAGGTATGGCATATACCTCAGCACTTCATCCAATTATTACCCATAGGGGAATGGGCTGGCTGAGTCCACTAACAAAAATTTGATCAGAATCATAAAGAGGACCATGGAAGAAAATTAGAGGACTTGGCATGCCAAGCTGAAGACAGCTCTATGGGCCGATCGAATCACTTCGAAGAGAGCAATCAAAAACTCTCCATATATGCTTGTATATGGAAGGGAAGCTAGGCTTCCCATCTCACTTGAATTTCCAGAATAGGACCTCGCTCACTAGCTGCAATTTGAAGAAGGAAGTAGCATGGAGGTCAGGCTGTGTGAGCTAATGGAGCTCTAAGAGGTAAAGGACCGGGCTATGGCTTCTATGACCAGTCGCCAATAACAAGTAAAAAGACACTTCAACAAGAAATCTTCATCAAAATATTTCTCTGAAGGAGACATTGTCTTGAAATGGGATGAAGATCAAGCTAAGCCTGGAAATCATGCAAAATTTGATGCCTTATGGAGTGGTCCTTACATAATTACTCAGTACAAGCAGCATAATGCATTTCAACTCCCCAAGTTGGATGGTGAAGAACTGCGTATCCCAGTTAATGGGATACATTTGAAGCATTGCCATTGAGTCTCCTTTTGTCTGTATATATTTTCCCCTTGTTTTCCTTCCCTATTTTCCCTAAGTGTTGTTGCATAAGCAGTAGTTTTCTTAGTCTTGTGTGTGTTTTCTTTTCCTTGGACGTAGATCTGTGTGTTTGGTTCTAAATTATTGGGGCTGTTGCTAATTTTAAAGTTACAATCTAACTCTACACCCAATGGACTGCAAGGCAACTAGTCTCTAAGCATAATAGGCATGCTTCCCCCGGGAGTCGCCAATTTGTTGACCAAATTTTGCCCCAGGCAAAATTTTTGGTCCCCTTCTTCCCTTGCTATCCATGCCAGTCATTTTCAAGTTGCACAAGTTCAATGAGTTTGGTTCATGCCCTGGTTCAAGTGGTTCAATGACCTTTGGTTCAAAAGTTCCATCTTCAAGTTCAACATCTCAATTCATCAATAGTTGAACCATTGAACCATTCAACCATTTTTGGTTCAATGGGCTTGGTTCACAGCAAGAAGTTCATCGGCCTTGGTTCACTAGTTCATAGGTGCACAATGGTTGAACCCTTGAACCATTTCTGGTTCAATGGCTTGGTTCAAGGATATGCCCTTGGCCGAAGGGGAGTCTTCAAGTTCAAAATTCCCTAGCGGAGGGTAGGCGCTTCAAAGGAAAAGCACCCAAGTAAGTTTGGTTTTGTTCAAAGTTAAAAGTTCAAATTTGTCAAAATTGACTAAGTCCCAAATTCCTTCAGACTTTTTTCCCAAAGGAATTCCTTCAGACAAAAATTTTGAAGGAATTCAGGTGCAGCTCAAATAAAAAAAAGCAAAGGCTGGGTAGAATTTTTGCAGACTTTTTGTCTGCGGGAAAATGTCTGCAGACAAAAGCCCGCAAAAAATACACAGAATAAACAAAACTCAGGAAAATTGTCTGTGAGGACCTAGGGAAAAATCCGAAGGACCAAAGGACCCATCGAAGGACCCCGAAGGGTAGGTGCCCTTACGGGGAACTCTCGGCCAAATGTAAAGGGGACACTTTCAAAGAGCCAGAGGGTCACCTTCCCCCAGAAAGGTGCTAAGAGGAAGTAAAGCCAAAGAGAAGCCATGAAGACCCAATGACATTTTGACAGGGATGGTGACGTCCCAGAGGACATCAAAATTAACAAAATAAGTTAGCCATTGGTTTTCAAACTAATGACAGCCGTATGAATGTCAAAGTTGGCGAAACAAAATGGCCATTTGTTTTCAAACTGAGAGAGCTAACCAAGGGGTCAGAATGCAGCGACCCACTAAGAATTTGCCTTCGAGGGCTGAAGGAGCCAGAAGAGACAAAATTGAGAAAAGACAAGGAGACAAGCATGGAACGAGCAAGCAAATAGTCCAAGTGGTGCTAATTTGAGAAGTGACTTCGGTAGGTGAAATAGTTGCTGCAAATTGATCATTGGGGATGCAAACAGCTAGCAATGCAATTGGATTCTCCATTTTACATTTAATGAGTATACAAACTATGTATTGACCTTGAAAAGGCAGACTTCAAATAGACAAAGTGCACAGCTCATTAATGTTTTGAGTGACTTGTTCTTCCCAATGAAGGGACACGATAGGCCACTTGTAAAAAAGGAGCACCAAATGGGCCTACTTGCTTCTCCTATATATTGAAGACTTGTCATTTTAAGAAACATCTTTGACATTTGTAAGGCGTAACCCTAGCAAAATCTCACCTGAATCAATAAACACATTTTTTTACCTCTTCTTGGATAGATATTTTTGTGTATGTCTTGAGTGTTGTTTGTGTTCAGTCATTGTCTCTTGATGATTTCACAGGTCCAACACCAACATACCTGTTGTCTACAAGGCACCATTTTGCAGATGACAGGAGAAGAGCTCTATTTGAGAGTGTAGAACAGAAGAGGTTACTTAAAGTGTGCATTTCATAACACCTTGGTGAGTCTCTATTTTTTGGTTTTTCATGAGAGCCTCCTTGCCATTTTCTTGCAGCCTGGTCCTTCTGCCAAGTCTGAAGCATATGTATGCATTTGTCTAGTTTTAAGTGTGGATGTGAGAAGGTCATTTCATTGTGGTGTATCACCTCCTTAGAGTAGTTTGTATTCCTCCAATCTTTCTCCCTTTTCATCCCCCCAGTTTATATATCTATACATGTATGTATTTTCACTTGTTGGAACAAACATGATGCATCAAAGGGAGCTAGCCCTTATCTAGAGACTCTCCCCTCTAGCTTCGCCAGTCCCACAGGTGAGAGGGGAGTTTCCATAGTTGCGAAGAGAAGGCAGGAGCTCAGCCTCTTGTCAAGGGTGCAATATCTTGCGTCAACACTAATCCCAAACCAATCCTAAATAATCCCTAAGGATATTCTACAATTCTCTAATTCTAGAACCTCATCTAACTTGACCCTTCCTCTCTAAAAGCCTCCATTCTAAAGGCTTCCAAGGAATTTTTAATTCATTATAAATTCCTCCAGCCTTGATCCTCAAGGCTCAAATTTGAATGAGAGCCATTGATCCTCCTCCCCTTGGCTTATTTATACAAGTCACTGCTCCATGTATAGGCTATCCAAAAAATCCATGAATGAATCCATGAATCCATGACAATCAAACAATTCATGAATCCATAAGCATTGATTGAAGATGTCAAAATTATGAGTCCATGGCAATCTACAATCAAAAATATTTTTGAAGATCTTGGAGAGAGGCTAGTTGAAGCAAGGAATTGGTAAGATTATTTTCATCTTTTATAATTTGCTTCCATAATCTCTCCTATTAGGTAGTTTGACATTGTGGGCGTTTTGATATAAGTGCACAATTAAATCTATTTTGCTCAAAATTTCATCTACATTTTGATGATCATGATGAGAGATACCCTCCCAATTTAACTTATTTGCATCCTATATTTGTTTTGGTAGCTTACAGGGTTGAGTGGTTGAGGAACAAACACCATATTTTGCCAAATTATCAAGCCTAGTTGAATTACACTTTTACTTTACAAAACCATTGATTTATAGTCATAATATTATCATCAAGAGTTATAATTTTGCAATAATCACTAAATATTAACCACTAGCGGCTAACATTTTTTTTAGGTTGTCACTCTTCTATAAAACTATGACTTCACAAGTTGTAGGGTTGTCTTAAAATTTGTGATTTTGTCGTTAAGTTGTGGTTTTGTATAAAACAAGCCTCAATGTTCTAAAATTAGTTTGCATAAATTTTGGGGTATTTTATCTATTTAGGCTATAGAATCAATTTTTTGTAGGATATTTTTAGCTTTCCAACAATTTGAATTATAGGGTTGAGTTTAGAAACATCAATCCTAAAAATTGGAAACCCTTTTATGTTGAGTAAAACTGCAACTTTGTAAGTTATGATATTGCCCAAAAAATCATGATATTATCTTGAAATTCAAGTTTTATTGTGAATATCTAAATTATGGTTTGAATTTGCTAACAGTGGCTACTAATTAGTTGTGTGTTTTTATCTAAGCATCATTTTGTTTGCAAGAATAGGAAGGATCTATTGAGGTCATTATAAAACGTCCAAAACAAAAACCCTTTTCCTGCCTACTAAAATACCATAAATCATGAAATCATGGTTTTGTATAAAATTAAGTGGTATTTCCTATTAATGAGCATCATTGTCTTGATCAAATAGTCTAGACACTAATTGAAACACATATCAAGTACTTGTTTAATCTTCTAAGCATAAATTTGATCCCTTGTGTAATTTTGTATCCATGTATATGTTTTTATGACACCTTTTATTCTAGTTTTAAGTCTAATTATAAGATATTAATTATTTTTCTTTGTGTTACAAAATCACTCATTGAAAAATTGTTATTTTGCAATAAAAATTGTGATATTGCCAAAATTGTCACAATTTTACAAAAAATTGTGTGGTAACTGCTAGCAGTTATCCCCTTTCTACAAAATTACAACTTTATAGTCCTATTATTGTATAAAATTCATAATTTTGAACTCTCTAGAAGTGGTATTGCATTATTCTAACTTTGTATCTATGATTTTATGTTATGAATTTGTGATTTTGGATTGAATTTTATTCCTTTTAAGTGCATTGGTAGAGTTATTTTGAGTGATTTTTGGGTCATTCCAAGCATCCCATAAAGCCCAAATTGTATTTGGCATTAGGGGAGCTAACCCTCAACCCCACCCTATACCATGATAGGGAGTGCACTCATGGACCTTGCAAAGGGATTTGCCTCTTGATGTCATAAGGGGTGTTACCCCTTAACCTCATTGGGGGTTGCTACCCATTCATCATGGCCCCCTCACCCAAATATGTTATAGAGATAAATAACTATTTATTTAGTGTTTTTATTAAGTTCTATTAGACTAACATTTTTTTTCTTGTAGGGGTGAATATAAAAGTGATTTTGGCTTGATAACATCTTCTATTGCAGGTTATATATTTTGTCTAACATCTTGTCTTGTAGGTTACCCTTACACGAGTGCCATTCAAACTACTAATAATTTTATTGCAAGCCACCTATCAAAGATATTTTGGTATCTTAAAACTTATTTTTGTCTAAAATAATTTTGTCTAAATTCTTTTCTATATATCTTATATATTCTTGTATATATCTCATATCTAAATAATGAGTTAATTAATCCCATTTTGGTCTACCTTTTTGTGACCCTGGGCTATGGTGATGTATGCTCTCCCCTTTGCATCCTTGCAATGATTTTTAGAGGATAAAAAACCACCAATAAACCCTCCCATTTTTATTTTCTAGGTGCAACATGATGTGGAATTCAAATCCACACACTTGCCATCGTCTTAGGGGGATAGTGACAGTGGATTTCACCACCACACATTAATTCACACTCTATGTTTTGGTGGAGTATAAATATAAGGGACAAATATCATTAGGATAATTACTTGATCTTATATAGGTCATCCATGAAAGGGAAGAGTTCACTCTCTGAACCAAGTATTAAACAATAACTACATGGATTTGGGCCCCATCTACGTAGTGTATATTAGGGATACCCCTAGAGAGCTCATTTAACCTAGATTAAGACCTTACGAATGTAACAGGTGACTTATTTTTATATTCAATATCAGATCCCAAAGGACTATCATGTATAGATGGAGTTGAGAGGGTTTAGGATATTCCATAATAGGTCACAAGCCTACATCCTTATCTATAAAGTTATTAGATAGTAAAATCATTAGGTTATACACCCATAATCAATTTACTAGTCTTAGGTTTGTGGTTTGCCTGGTTTGGTGTGTGTTGTGATGGACCCATGTTGTTTGTGATCCAAGTCAGACTCTTACCCAAACCTATGTAAACATATCTAGGTATTCTACACATAATCACCATCTTATATATCCTTGCCTCATCATTATATCATTTTGTACATCTTTATCATCATCCTCTTGTACATATTACCTTTGTGCATCCTTTCACTTATCTCATCCTATCTCCCATCACTCTCTTGTCTTAATCCCATCCTATTCCAGTCATATCCACCCATAATTGGTCATTACCCCATCACTTACATATCTTAGTCAAGTCTTTTCATCCCTCCATCATATTTTATCATGGTCCAACCTCATATTCTTCACTTAGTGTTAATATTAATCATCCCTAACATCATCTTTATCACTTAGTTCACCTTTTCTATAACTAATGTTGATCACCTCCTAGTCTAGTTTTGTCCATCCACTTCACTTATATATCCTAATCACATCTTATCCTAAGTCCACTTTATCTATAACCAATCATTTGTCTTGATCTTGTCTTGCCTGGTCACCTTATTAACCCAGTCCTAATCATATTCCAAACCAATTCATCCCCTTGTTTATACAAATTCCCTTGTCAAGTCTATATTCATACTTTGGTCTTCATCCATGTTAGCATACAAGTCTCTTCATCAGGGTTATCATCATTAGCTTGCTTGTATATAATCAATTTTGAATCATACACATAATCATATTTATATCAAATTATCAATAAAATCACCTCATCCTATTTGAGTTGATCATTTTGGTCTCAATTTAGTCTTAATCCAATCAATCCCTAATCAAAATCAATCTCTTGGTCTAGTCTAACCCAACATCATTAAGTCTTAGAGCTAATCGTAGCTTGCCCAATCGAGTCCCATCCTAACCATTAGAGTATAGATCATGTCCTACATTGGTCTACTTAAATATTGTATTATCCCATACAAAATTTCATATCATTGAGTCAAACATGACATTGCACCAAAACAAGCCTTTTTCTAAATTTATTCCACACATCCCATCTTTGTCCCTGAATCTTTCCATTCAATCCACCACACCTATCGATTGGGGTTAGAAAATCACATCATCTATACTTTCACTCATCCTGATCCATTGTATATAAAACAAATTTGGTCAATACCATGATAGAGTAAAGCCTCATTGCCAATAGGGACATGCTCCTTTCTTGCCTCCTTGAGATGAACATCTAACATCTTATATACTTTTACCTCATCCACCAAACATTAACTCTAGTATGTACACATCAATGTGAGTCCCATCTAAATCCTCCATTCACCAATCATATCCAATCATCTACCCCTTAAACTAGTAAAGGAAACCCAATCCTGTCCACCTTGTCTATTACTAGTCCACATATATAGTCACATCAACAACCATATGATCCAAAGTATAATGATTTCACATCTAAGAAATTAAGTGAAGAGATCCCCTATAATATTATTCCTATATATTTTTAATCCCTCTTTTACCAACTTATTTCCACTGACATGATGGTCTATCTACCCATATGACATCTTAATCCTACTGAATCTATGAATTTTTGGTATAACACAAATCACTATTGTATATATCACTAAACCTAGGATCATACCATTAATTAATGTCATAATTTCCAAAATTATGTCTAAAACCTCATCGACCATGGTGAGATATAAATAAATATTGAATCAACTGAGTTTACATCTATGGGTGAACAAGAAGAGTTATGCCAAGATTCCATTCTTGATCACAATCAAGCCCTTCCCATTCTAATCCAAGGTCAAGACACCACATCCATCTTTTATGGTCCCCCATTTTTGATAAAACTTCCATAGAATATGATTTTGTCCTCCATGATCCTAGTCCTTCCTTCCCTTATGAGTCCTTATTTCACGAGCCTATCTTTGGTAAATCCATTGTTCCTCCATCATCTTCTTCTCACCCATTATGTTAAATACCACATGTTGAGAATTCACTTATAGATAATAAATATTATACTAACAACATCATGACAAGGTCAGCATCAAAGCTAATACAAGTGTTATCTACATTAGTATCATGTTCAAGACTAATATCTGAATCAAATTCCTCATCAAAAACATCATCCCTAATAGATGTTGCAATAGATGATGACTATGCCTGCCTTTTTGAACATACTTCTAATATGGATGAGAACCAGTCACAAAGTATATATTTAGATTAATAAGGATACCAAATTCATAACAAAGTTCTTAAAATATTTATCTATCAAAGATAGGGTGAATTTAATCTTACTTTGGATGCATATACTATAGCTAATCCTAGTGATCCTTTTATTAATCTTGAGGAGATTTTCTTTGATATCAAAACTAGGTCTGCAAGAAAACCTATGAATATCATGTTGCTCTATCACCCCTCATTGACCTCATCATACCATCTCCACTACATCCATCCTTCATCAACACCCTTCTTCCTATCAATGATCATTTAATCACTTCCCTCCATAGGGATAAATAAGAACATACATCATTAGACCCTTACTCGAGCAACATAGTATGTGCCATAAATACAAAAATCTAAGGCCATATTCCAAAATTAATCCAACATGATCAAATCATCTTTGATCCCATAAGTCAAAATCAAGAAAAGTCAAATCATTGACCTAATCCAAAAGTGTCTTCCCTTAGAGAAGCCTAAAATTAGGCACTAGGGGAATATCAAATTCAAAGTAATCATCATCTATCAAGTCAAACATCAATCTCCTTTGGTGAATCCCAAAATCAAGCACCAAGGGGTAGTCAAATTCAAATATAATTAGAAAATAAAAATAATGTCAAAGACACTATCAGTATGATCAATAATCCTTCAAATAATTACATCGAAGATGAACAATAGGGTCAAAGTGTCTTAAATATCTTAAATTATTTTATCATATGGAACCAATTAAATACCAAATGTCTAAAATCTCCAATGATGTGTGTGACTACTAGTTCCATATTCCAATCACAAATCACACCTTCCTATTGTGTTCTTACCATCCATTCAAGTTTAATACACCCCCATCAACAATAATATATAATTCAATCCATATCTCCCATCACCTTCTCGGGCAGTATTATCTTTCCCAAGGGTGACGAAAATACTTGGCCTAGTTATATGGTGGAGTTGCAATCAAGAATAAATGAAATTCATAAGGAACTCAATACATCCAACAATGACAACATGATCCTATCATCACATATCTCCATAATAGGTGTTGGATAAAGATCACAAAAATGTCTACATCTTACATCTTGTACTCATATCTAATAAATCGAGATGCCCAAAAGTAAAAAATAAAAAAAGTTGAAAAAATCAAAAAGTTAAAAAAATAAAATAAAGTAAAAAATTATTCATTTAATAGTGAAAACCAATCTTCTAGCATCTTGGGCAAGTACCATGATGAAAACTAGTTTCTGGCATAATGTTAAAATAATATATTATCCAAATTATACCTCAATACTTGGGGAAAAAATCCATCCATTTCATGTCCCTTGTCAATCCCCCTCCATGTCATCCATGTCTATATTATACCTTTATCCATTATACCTACCCATCATCTACAATCATATCGTGTATTCTATTATGTCCCTTCTTTCTTCCAAGCTTGACCTTCATAAGGGAATGGAAGATGTATTGAAAAATGTTCTAAAATTATCTTGGCATATCCTCTAATGGACACTCAGGTAATTAAACCTATGGTTCCTTCATGATATGGTCATTAGTAATCCCTAGTCCACTCTTCCCTAGTCCTTATCCCTTTTTTTGCATCACCATCACCCTTTTTGTTGGGAGGATGTACACCGGAAGCATACAATTTGATTACCAATACCAAGCAACTTAATATGCGGAAATTAACCAGATTCACCAAGTAACTAGAATTCAGAATAACACAGCATATGAGAGACAATACCAAATTGTATTAACACTTTATACATAAAAGAATACAATAAAGAAGATGCCACTTCTTCTCCACCACCTTACAGAGGTTTCCCACACCTCAAGTGAACAGTAATTCTTCTCCCCAAAGCTCTCCCTCTCACAGGTCCCAACACCCAACTCAAATACAGAGTTGGTGTTCACCTCCCGTGCTCCACACACACCACAAGTGCTCCACGCACTCCACAAGCACTCCACGTGCTCCACAAGTACTCAAGGTACTTCAAGTAGATCTCCCATGAATCTGCAACAACCTGCAATTCAACAGACCATACTTATGGAAGGAACTCCCTTGCCTTCCTCTTGCTCTATCCGAGTACACACCTGTACTCCAAGTAGATCCTACCTGATACTGCTCCCTGTAGTGTTGCTGTCTGTATGACCTTGCACACCTGCAAATCAAGCAATGGTTCTAATCACCTGTGAACCTCGACCTTGCACACACATACACCTGCAGATCAACGATCTTACTTACCATGTAGATCTCCTATATAGGCCATGCAACTGTGACCAAGATCCTACACTCTTGAAGAACCCAGCTGGCTCTCCAATCCAGCACCAACACACCTGGTACTGTGGCACTAGGAGGAACGCACCATAGCTCTACCTCACACACAGAAGGAGCTTATAATTATGCTCTCTTACTCCCTAGCACACTTTTCCAATACAACCATGAGTCTATTATATAGATCTCATCCAAACAATGATTAGACATCTAATTACAATAATTAGATCCGCAGCTATGAGTCTAAAATTAGCACTCATCATGCAAACTCTTGGTTCGTTAGCTAACTGCCCGTAAATAGCTCGCAGTCGAACCACACAGGCGACCGACGCCGGTCCCTGTCCGCCTGGAGGTGACCGACGTCGGCCGATATATGACCGACGTCGGTTGCTTCTCTGTGCTATCCCGCCGACGTCGGCTGATCAGACCGACCCCAACTTCTTCTGCAACTCAGCAACCTTCAGCAACCTCCTCTCCTGTTTGCATCAGTGAAGCTTTTAGCTCCACAATCCTAACAATCTCCCACTTGGAGATAAACAGCTGCACTGTACCTGTACCCATACTCCATCTAATCTGTTTCCTGGTTTGTATCCCTCTTCAAGCTCCCACCTGAAGACAACCCACCACACATCCCGTGGTGTACCACCTGTCATCCGAGTACCCTGCCACATCCGAACCTACAAATACATGTAGTGAAGTCTTGACCCTGCATAGCAACACCTGCTGCCGGTCCCTCTCAGAAAACCTGAGAATCCACTTCCCCGAATTGGCTCCTAACTCTCTGACAGCTCCCACTGCATGGGAATACCAGACCTCATGTGATTTCGGACACTGTACCTGTCCAGCCCTTAGTGTGCTCCCGGTTCTGCATCCCGAACCTCACCAACACCTGATTCACATCAGCTCCCACTCGAGACAAAATCAACCTGTGATCTCCATGCCTCCCATGTCAAAGAATTCCGCTGCTCCAAACTCCCCATGACATGCCACTGAACTAATCTTACCCTTAGCTCAGCAAAACCCTGTATGTACACACCTGCTATAGCAAAACATACCATCCACATACAGCAACAGAATGATGTCGCGACTCATCATCCCCCTGGTAAGACAAAACACAGTAGTTACCTGACACTGACTGAAGCCATGCTCCGTCCTCCACCTGTCAAAACCTGTACCACTGTCCTGCAGCTCCACAAGACCATATACCTGGTCTTCCGTCTCATGTATCCGTTCTCTCCATTCTTCTACCAAGGTATCCATTCGTATCTGTGCTTTCATACCTGCTGGCATCTCTACCAAAACACACCTGTCTGGTTCTCCTCCAAGGAATCACATCCTCATCCATGCCAAGCTCACACCTGTTTCCTGGATCCTTCCTGCTATACAATCAGCAACAAGTATGAAGAAGAGGAACAACGAATTTGAGGGCCTACTTATGCCTTCAATCCTCCGTATGGGTGTTTGAGACTCCTTGACAACATGCTGTCCACCCAAAATTCGTTACAGTGACCGACCTCGGTCACTCCACAGTCTGCATCCGACCGACGTCGGTTCCATGCATCTGTACCTGACTACCAACCTACCTGCGCTGGTGTCCCTGCTGCCGACGTCGGTCCTCTAACCGACATCGGTCTTACATACTGCCGACGTCGGTCTCCTGACCGACGTCGGTCTTACTCTGCCCGACATCGCCAGCTTCGGTCTGCACATGACCGACATCAGCATCTGTCTGTTCGATGCTGGTTCCTTCTGACCGACATCGGTACCTGTGTTCGCCTGTGAGTGATGACTTTTTACCCGCGAGCTTCTTTGAATCAAAACCCATGTCCAAATTGCCCTGCTCAGAAGTATCCAGCCACATCCACTGGGTTCTGTCCGCCATCTCCTCCATAAACACCAAGGCTTTCCAGTTCTTAAGCCTGTCAAATATATCTGTCTTCCGCTTAAGAACATGCATCTCCTTCCTGCTCATGTGACCAAGCCTACGAAGCCACGTCTCCGCAACAAAAGAAGAATCAGTAATATAAACAAGTAGATAAAGGATACCTGTTTTCTTACCACCAGCTAATTCAAGTGCATCCGCTGTGAGAGTTCTTGTGCATCTCTCATCACCCAATCTTTCTGAAGAAATTAGCCATATCTCCAAACCTAGGACCTGCATGACCTTCATCAACACCTGTGTGTTGGCCGCCTACAATTTCAGCTTCACTTTGCCTTTGCCAACAATCTGACAAGGCTTACCAGCTCCTCTACCTGGAACTGCATGGAAAGAGGCAACCGAATCTTTTATCCAAGATTCAACTTTATCCAAGAAACCTGCAAACACATCCTGTGCAACAACACCTGCTACATCTGTATCTTCAGTTTCTTCATGCTGATCTGTTACCAACCAACAATAATCTTTTACCTGCTCTTTCTTTCCATAGGACCGTGAGTGACCATCTGTGCTTTTCAACTCCTCCATTCTTAGCTTACTTTGATCTGCAGTTGCTCTACTCCCACTCGATCAGAAACCCCTGAGAGTGCCCTATAACCAAAAACAAAACCTGCTTCCTCCAACCTCAGCTCAGATACCACTTGTTGGTATCAAGCTCAAGAACCTACAACCAAGGCTCTGATACCACTTGTTGGGAGGATGTACACCGGAAGCACACAATTTGATTACCAATACCAAGCAACTTAATATGCGGAAATTAACCAGATTCACCAAGTAACTAGAATTCAGAATAACACAGCATATGAGAGACAATACCAAATTGTATTAACACTTTATACAGAAAAGAATACAATAAAGAAGATGCCACTTCTTCTCCACCACCTTACAGAGGTTTCCCACACCTCAAGTGAACAGTAATTCTTCTCCCCAAAGCTCTCCCTCTCACAGGTCCCAACACCCAACTCAAATACAGAGTTGGTGTTCACCTCCCGTGTTCCACGCACACCACAAGTGCTCCACGCACTCCACAAGCACTCCACGTGCTCCACAAGTACTCAAGGTACTTCAAGTAGATCTCCTATGAATCTGCAACAACCTACAATTCAACAGACCATACTTATGGAAGGAACTCCCTTGCCTTCCTCTTGCTCTATCTGAGTACACACCTGTACTCCAAGTAGATCCTGCCTGATACTGCTCCCTGTAGTGTTGTTGTCTGTATGACCTTGCACACCTGCAAATCAAGCAATGGTTCTAATCACCTGTGAACCTCGACCTTGCACACACATACACCTACAGATCAATGATCTTACTTACCATGTAGATCTCCTATATAGGCCATGCAACTGTGACCAAGATCCTACACTCTTGAAGAACCCAGCTGGCTCTCTAATCTAGCACCAACACACCTGGTACTGTGGCACTAGGAGGAACGCACCATAGCTCTACCTCACACACAGAAGGAGCTTATAATTATGCTCTCTTACTCCCTAGCACACTTTTCCAATACAACCATGAGTCTATTATATAGATCTCATCCAAACAATGATTAGACATCTAATTACAATAATTAGATCCGCAGCTATGAGTCTAAAATTAGCACTCATCATGCAAACTCTTGGTTCGTTAGCTAACTGCCCGTAAATAGCTCGCAGTCGAACCACACAGGTGACCGACGTCGGCCGATATATGACCGACGTCGGTTGCTTCTCTGTGCTATCCCGCTGACGTCGGCTGATCAGACCGACCCCAACTTCTTCTGCAACTCAGCAACCTTCAGCAACCTCCTCTCCTGTTTGCATCAGTGAAGCTTTTAGCTCCACAATCCTAACACTTTTATCACCCCATCCATCATTCCATTCATCTTTATCTTGGTTTCTAGGCTTGGTATTCATTTTTATAGTAACCTATTTGTATAGTGTATTTACATATGTCAAAAACCCTAAAAATTATAAAATCCACCAAATCTAAAAACATCTAAGTTATATTGTCTTGTGTCATCTTTTTATATGTCTTATGTGTCCTAGTCATCTTATCTTATGTCCTTAATTTTCCATCTCAAGTTCATCCTATCTTATCATTTGTATTAATGGGATAATAATTTTATCATCTTAGCTTGACTTAACATCCTACTCTTCTTCTTTGATGTCTTTTGCAACCTTATCTTAATCTTAATCCCTCTATCCTTATCTACATCTTTATCCTCACCCAAGTCACTAGTATATTCCAAGTCCATATCTTGTCCTAGTTCATATCCTTATTCCAAAACCACATCATCATTTTCATGACCAACTGAGACCAAATCAACACGTAATTGATCATCCAGATGTCTCTAATCCAAACCATTACATAAGATAGAATGACACTACATATAAATACTTGTGTTACTTATTTTATTTATGTTTTTTTATTGTGTATGATTTTCTAATGTTTCATTTGTTTTTATATGTTTCTCTTTAGTCTTGCATCCTATAAAAAAATTCTATTAGGAAATGAATGAGGATGTTATGATGATACCAAAAAAGATATAATAATGCTTTTAGGTGCCCTTGAGGATGTAGAGTTCCCTATTTTCCCATGCATTTTCACATAACTTCTCCTTGGTCATGTTTGTATCATGGGCAATATTTATAAGTGATATATTTATCGATTTGATTAGAATATGATGAGACCTATTAAAATAATGATGGATTGATCAATTATTTTAATCCATGTAATCATTTCACATCCCATATCTAATAATTTATCCTATTCCTTTGTCTTCCAACCAATCATCAAAGTCTAATCATTCATCCTAGTCATATTATCACCTTGTTTATATCCTAAATTCATTCATCTAGCATCAATAATCCCTCTGAGTCATTTTATCATCGTGACTATATCCTCTAACCAATTTTCTATCATTTCTCTAGTCATCCACATCTAACATCTCAATTCCACTTTCAATCCAATAATCACTCTTAACATCTATCTATCAACTAACATGTCTAAAAAGGTCATCATCATCCTAATATCTTGATCCATCATCATTATCCTCTATCATCTAGTCTAAACTACATTGGCTTGAGGTCATTTCAGATTACGTAGGTAATGCTTAGTCACATAATGTGTCTAAGATCAACTTGGCCACTTTTTATCCTCTTTCATCTTCACATCCATTCTTCCTTCCCAAGCATTAAATCCATCAAATCATTGATCTATAATTTCAACCATTAATCAATCAGCCTATTGATCAATCACCATCCCTACAACCATTTCCCTAACCTTTTTATCAATTGCTCACACTTGTTGATTAGGCCTGACAAATCAAAATATCCATCTTTTCTTCCATAAGTAATCCATCATCACTGATTGGTCAATTTACCATCTATTACTCCTTTGCATGTGTCCTTGATAATGGCATGGTCCCTATTAATCACATTATAGATGATTGATTTGATGCATTTCAATTCAATTATTCCCTTATGTCTTTTGTTTACTAGATCATATCATTCCTCCTTTTCATCTCCTTCCTCATATCACTATATTATAGATTTAAGATACACTCATCATTAATATTATCACATCATTATCTTGTCTTTGGCCTGGTGCTCTCCCATCATGTGTCCTTTCTTGGGATATGTCTACATCTCATGGCCTTTATCATCTTAGTTTGTAACTCTCCTTGGCATGTGTCCTTGCCTAGGATATATTGAAAGCTTGCAGCCTTTTATCTTATCATCATAATATTTACATTCCTTATGCATATGTATTTACTAGGGGCATCACCCCTTTTTATCTCACTACTCAATGTGAGTTCATTTTATTCATCATTTGTCTCTACATTTAGAATCCCATCCCCTTGTCTATTCGTAAATTCCACCCCCTATTTCCTCTTTCAAGTGGCCATCTGGATCCTTCTTCCCCATATGTCTCATTGAGGGGGCATCATATCCACTAACAGCTTTGACTAAAATTCATTCATGAAATGGTTTTTATTTGAAATACCATTACTCCTTCCACTTCATTTACTTGCAATACCCTTTCAAGGAGGGGAAAAATGTATGCATCTAATTATGTTCACCTTAATTATTCTAATTAATTCTATTAATTTATCCCCTTCACCATAATCATAGCCATTTATCTAATATCCCCCCTCATCATTTCTTCACTCACTAACCTAATCCCTATCCCACCAATATATTAATTATTATAATCATTTATTAATCTTATTCTAATCCCACTTATCCATTATTTAGGAATTTAAAATTCTCATGACCCACTTACCCACCTACACTAGCCTATTATTAGGTTATCATACACCCCTAGTCCCTAATCACCCACCTAATCCCTATCCTAATCCCTCACTAATCATAACTAATCCGTGAGAAGCTTCTATAATTCTCTAAGTTTATAACCTCCTCTAACTTGGCCCCTCCTCAGTAGAAGCCTCCATTCTAGAGGCTTCTAAGTAATTTTAAATTCCTTGGAAATTCCTCTAGTCATATTTGATCCAAGACAATATTCTATAATTAATGTAATATGATCAAACCATCTTTGATCCCATAAGTCAAAATCAAGAAAATTCAAATCATAAGCCTAATCCAAAAGTGTCTCCTTCTAGTGAAGCCAAAAATAAAGCACTAGGGGAATGCCAAAGTCAAAGTAATCATCATCTATCAATTCAAACACAAATCTCCTCTTGTGAAGCCCAAAATTAAGCACCAAGGGGTGGTCAAAATCAAATCCAATCAGTAAATCAAAATAATGTAAAAAACACTATCACTACAATTGATAATCCTTCAAATAATCAGATCAAATATGAATTACAAATTCAAAGTATCTTGGATCTCTTAAAGTCTTTTACCATATGGTACTATTCAAATATAGAATGTCCAAAATCTTCAATGATGTGTGTGACTACTAGTCTCATATCCCAATCACATAATAGACCTTCTTATCATGATCTTACCATCCATTCAAGTTCAATACACCCCCATCAACATCAATATCTAATTCAATCCATATCTCCCATCACTTTATTGGATAGTATTGTCTCTCCTAGGGGTGAAAAAGATACCTATCCTAGATATCTAGAGGGGTCAAAATCAAGAATATTCAAAAGTCACAAGGATCTCAATACATACAATAATGATAACATGGTTTTAGTATCACATGTCTCTAGATCAGGTGTTGGTTGAAGATAAAAAATATTGTATCTCATACCCATATAAAATAAATCAAGATTCTTAAAAGTAAAAAATAAATAAAAAAGTCAAAAAAATAAAATAAAGTAAAAAAAAAATCATCTAATGGTGAAAACCAATCTTCTGGTACCTTGGGTAAGTATCATGATGAAAACTGATTTCCAAAATCATGGTGAAATAGTCTATTTTATATATTTTAACTCAAAACTTGGGGGAAAAATACATCCATTTCATGTCCATTATTAATCCCTCTCCATGTCATCCATGTCTATATTATACCTATGTCCATTGTACCTACCCATCATATACCATCATATCATGCATCCTATTATGTCCCTCTTGTCTTCTAGCCTTGACCTTTGTAAGGTAATGGAATATGTATTGAGAAATGTTTTGAAATGATCTTGGCATATCCTCTAATGGAAACTAGGCTAACTAAACATCTAGTTCCTTCATCATGTGTTCATTGGTGATTCCTAGTCCACTCTTCCTTGGTCCTTATCTACTTTTCTACATTAACATCACCCTTTTATCATCCCATCCATATTTATATTGGTTACTAGTCTTGGCATTCCATTTTATATTAACCCCTTTGTATAGTGTATATACATATGTTAAAAACACTAAAAATTATAAAATCCACAAAATATAAAAACATCTAAGTTAGCTTATCTTGTGTCATCTTATTATATGTCTCATGTATCCTAGTCATCTTATCTTATGTCCTAAATTACCTATCTTGAGGATGCTCTAATGACACCAAAAAATATATAATAATGCTTTTATGTGCCTTCGATGATGAGGAGTTCACTATTTACCCATGCACTTTGGCACATATTCCCCTTGGTCATGCTTATATCATGGAACATATTTCTAATTTCTATATTTATCAGATTGATTAGACTATGTTGATCCCTATAAAAATAATAATGGATTGATAATTTATTCTAATCCATTTAATCATTTCACATCCCATATCCAATCATTTATCTTATTCCTTTGTCTTCCAACCAATCATCTAAGTCCAACCATTCCTCCTAGTCATATTATCACCATGCATATATCCTAAAGATCATCATGAATATATCCTCTAACTAATTTTATATCATATCTCTAGTCATCCACATCTAACATCTCAACTCCACTTTCAATTCAATCATCACACTTAACATCTATCTAACAACTCACATGTCTAACAAAGTCATCATTATACTCTATCCTCTAGTTTGAACTACATGTTAGGAATAACTTTTACATCATGTTAGTTTTGTTATTTATTGAGAAGTAAATAGTAATAAATTGATATTTACCAAAATTTAAAAAGTAATATGTTGTTATTAATTAGTAAGTAATCAAAATATTGTTATATAACAATATTACGATTAGTATTTGTTATTATATTGTTATAGGTGATTGGTGTTGACAAACCAACTCACGTATTTGGGTTGAGTTGTTTGTAACTTCCCTATATTTTAGGATGAGTCTCATATATATTTGTAATATGCTTTTATTGAATTAATGATAATTAGATAATTCATTAGTGTGAGAAATAATATTGTGTGATTAAATTATTATTTGTGTATTTGGCTTCACTGTATAAGTTAATTCTCTATTAAAACTCTTAGAATCCCCATCATTGGTATTAGATTAATTCTTATAATGGAAAATTAGTGATATTTTAAGGGGTTATTGTTATATGATTTGCCCCTATGAATAAAACAAATTAATATTCTAAAGAGGGAATATCAAATATAAGAGTATCTAGATTTGTTCTACCTAGTGCCTCTTTCATGAATTTGGCTTTATTGAGGGCTAGATACCACAATCTATTATATCATGTGATTTATTTATCAACATCAGACTTATTTTTTTAATCTCAACTTGATTAAATACAATCAAAATTTATTTATTTGAAGTCACCCATTGCCATATATCTATCCACTTGGAAGCGTGGATAGCATATTAATAGGCTTGATAGCTGGTAGAGCTGTTCATTTATTCAAATGATTTCATGATTTTTTATAATTTAAATTGTATAAAATATATTAAATATTCTAAATATGTAAATTCAACCATATGCCAAGCTACTTCAATGATGAATAAAGTCGTTATATCATTGAGCTTATATTTTTGGATCATGGATCTGCATCAGATATTTGTATTCAAATCTGATCTTTGGAAAGACATCAACCTTGACACCTAAAAAATACATATTATATGCTCCTATTAAAATGACATAGTAAATGATGAATGTGTGTTCTTACACAAAAGCATATAAGATGTCAATGTTGTGATCGTCCACGTCCTCAACTCTGGTTCAAGTAGTGAGTAATTTGATTTTTGTATATGGTTAAATGTATAGTGAAAATTCATTCTTTTATGGTCATATAGCCTTGAGTCATCTCATTTAAATATAAAAAGTTTTGTCTATATTAATTCATTTATTTTTAAGATAAGTTATTATTTTAGGTAGTTATTTGGTTTAAAAGTCTTTTAATTTTTAAAAGAGTCCAAAATTTCAAAATATTCATTTTAGTCAAAGTTTGTTTTTTTATTGAGTTTAGACATATCATTTGAAAGTTGTTTCAAGTGAGTCAATAGTTTTTTTAATAGGTTTTTATAAGTTTGAAATCTTAGTGTTTAAATATTATTTTAGATACGGTTCAAATATCTCTAGTTTGTGTTATTTTGGGTCAAAATAGGTATTATAGTTTTGATTATTTTATTTGGTCCATATGTCATAAAAGATAAAGTCCATATGTCATAAAAGATAAAGTTAAAAAGATTTTGAGTCAATTTTCAATATGTGTCAATATTAATGTATATGTTAAAAAGAGTCTTTTATATATTTTTAACGAGTTTTTATTGTAAAAAAATAGTCATATTATCAAAGTATATTGTGTCATTGAGTCAAAATTAATATTTTAAATGTGTCATCATTTGTCAAATAGTCCAAATTTAAAATAATAATAATAATAATAATAATAATAATAATAATAATAATAATAATAATAATAATAATAATAAACCTTATAGATGCATTTTCAAGCATATCTAACATCCAATGAGCATGTCAGTCTTGGAGGGGGAACCCCATTTCAGTTAAAGAGACATGCAGCTAAGCTTTACCATCAAATTTGTTGAGTGAGTAGTAATCCACTAGAGGTAGGAGGATATAGAGAGGATGGAGGTATTTTAGCAACCTCTCATTAGTCTCCAATGATGGGGCCACATAAATGTTTTGGTGACTTGTGTGTATATGTTTTTCATTTCCATTGTGTGTTTTTTATAATAAGAACAAAAGAATAATGCTTGTTCAGGTAATGTAATTTGTGTGAAATTTCAAACATGATTCTCTGAGGTGAAAACATTGTGAAAGGATAGAAAACACCAATTTAAGTTAGTTCATGGATCTTGAAAGGGTTTGTGGTAGATCCATAACACCATAGAAGGTGAACAATGTTTTGGAAATAGTTACAAGAGAAGATACTGCATAGATCCTACATCTGGCTTAATTATTTATAGAGATGACCCTCATTAACACACCCATTTTGATCACATAAAGTAAATGTATGATGCATTCCTTCACATAATTATGGTCATGTGTAATAAAATTGTGTTAGTAGTATGTAAACCTATAAGTATATAGTGGCATATTATTCTATTCATTCCTATTCTTAGAGGTAGATGGTGTTCCTATTCATTTCAAGGTTTGTGATAAACATATAAAACCATGGGAGGAGTGAGGATCTCTTTGTATCAAGGTTATGAGACAAATAGGGCATGCTACAATAGGTGAACATACTATAGATAAGAGTGTGATTTTTTTTGCACCATGTAAAAACTATGGGGGGGGAAAGTTAGGAATAGCTTTTACATCATGTTAGTTTTAGTATTTATTGAGAGGTAACTAGTAACAGATTGATATTTATTGATAGGTAAATAGTAATAGGTTGTTATTAATTAGTAAGTAATCATAATATCGTTATATATTAATATTAAAATTACTATTTATTATTATTATACTATTATATGTGGTTGATGTTCACCAACCAATTCATGTATTTGGGTTGAGATGTTTGTAACTTCCCTATATTTTAGGAGAGGAGTATCCTATATATTTGTAATATGTTTATATTGAATTAATGAAAATTAGAAAATTCATTAGTGTGATAAATAATATTGTGATTAAATTATTCTTTATGTATTTGGCTTCACTGTATGAGTTAATTCTCTATTGAAGCTCTTATAATCCCCATCACTACATTGGCCTGAGGTCTTTTTAGACTATGTAGGCAATGCTTATTCACATAATGTGTCTAAGGTCATCTCAACCATTTTTATCCTCTTTCATCTTCACATCACTTCCTCATTCTTAAGTCATGTATCCATTAAATAGTTGAGCTATAATATTAACCATTAATCAACTAGTCTATTGATAATCACCATCCCTACAACCATTTCCCTAACCTTTTTGTCAATCGCTCACACCTATCAATTGGGATCGATAAATCAAAATATCCATCTTTTCTTTCATCAGTCATCCATCATCACTGATTGGTCAATTTATCACCTATTTCTCCCTTACATGTGTCATTGTTAGGGGCTTAGTCACTATTAATCACACTTTAGCTCATTTATTTGATGCATTACAATTCAATTATTATCCTACATATCTTGGTCACTCAATCATATCATTCTTCTTTTCATCTCCTTGATCATATCACTTAATTGTAGCATTGAGCTACACTCATCATTAATATTATCACATCATTATCTTATATTTGAATTGATGCTCTCCCATCATGTGTCCTTGCTTAGGATATGTTGATAGCTTGTGGTCTTTATCATCTTGGTTATAGCTCTTGCTAGAATGCATCCTTGTTAGGGATATGTGAAAATATTGTAGCCTTTTATCTTATCACCATCATGTTTCCATTCATTTTCTAAATTTATTTTCCATGGGAATCATCCATTTCTAAATCACTGCTTAGGGAAATTTTATTTTCTTCATCATCTATCTTGACATTTAACATCACATCCACTTGTATATTCATTAAACCCATCCCTTGTTTCCTTTTTCAAATGGCCATTCAGCTCCTTCTTCCTCGCATGTCCCCTCAAAGGGGAATCATATCCACTAACATAATTTACTAACATTCATCCATGAGATGGTTTTTCTTTGAAATACCATTACTCCTTCCACTTCATCCACTCATAATTCCATTTCAAAAAGGGGGAAAATGTATGAACCTTAATGTATCCCCTTTACCCTAATCCTAGTCATTTATCTAATATACCCCCTCATCATTTATTCATTCACTAACCTATCCCTATCCCACCAATATATTAATTTTTATAGTCATTTTTTGATCTTATTCTAATCCCACTTATCCATTATTTGGGAATATAAAATTACCATGACCCACCTACCCACCTACACTAGCCTATTCCTAGGATCTTGTACAACCCTAATCCCTAATCACCCACCTAATCCCTCGCTAATCATATTTAATCCCTAAGGAGATTATATAATTATCTAATTATAGAAACTCCTCTAATTTGGCCCTTCTTCTTTAGAAGCCTCCATTCTAGATAAATCTAAGGAATTTTTAATTCCTTGGAAATTACTCTCATCTTTGATCCAAGACCATATTCCAAAAGTAATCCAATATGATCAAATCATCTTTGATCCCATAAATTAAAATTAATAATATTCAAATTATTAGCCTAATCCAAAAGTGTCTTCCCATGGTGAATCCAAAAATTAGGCACTATGGAAATGTGAAAGTCAAAGTAATCATTGTCTATCAAGTTAAACATTAATCTAGTCTGGTGAAGTCCAAAATAAGGCACCTAGGGTAGTCAAACTCAAATCCAATCAACAAAACAAAATAATGTCAAAATCACTATCAATACGATCGACAATAATTCAAATAATTGGATTGAAGATGAATTGCAAAGTCAATGTGTCTTGGATCTTTTAAAGTCTTTTGTCATATGACACCAATCAAATATTGAATGTCCAACATCTCCAACATTATTTACAACTACTAGTACCATCACCCAATCACACATGACACCTTCCTAACATGACCTTACCATATATTCAAGTTTAATACACCCCCATCAACATCAATATTTAATTAAGAATATATCTCCCATCACCTTCTCAAACAATATTGTCTCTCCTAGGGGTGATGAAGATACTTAGCCTAGATATCTAGGGGTGTTGCAATTAATAATCTTTGAAATTTATAAGGACCTCAATACATCCAGTAATGACAATATGATCCTATCATCACATATATCCAAAATGGGTATTATCTAAAGATCACAAAAATGGGTACATATTTCATCTTGTACCCATATACAACAACTTGAGATGCCCAAAAGTCAAAAATAAAAAAATTCAAAAAAATAAAATAGAATAAAAAATCATTCATCCAATGGTGAAAACTAGTCTTCTGGTGCTTTGGGCAAGCACCATGATGAAAATAATTTTTTGACATCATGGTAAAATAATATATTATTTATATTGTACCTCAAAACTTGGGAAAAAATTCATCCATTTCATGTCCTTTGTCAATTCCCCTTCATGTCATCCATGTATATATTATACCTATGCCTATTATACCTACCCTTCATCTACCATCATATCATGCATCCTATTATGTCCCTCCTTTCTTCTAGCATTGTCCTTCATAAGGGAAAAAAATATTTCTTGAGAAATGTCCTATAATGATCTTATTATATCCTCTAATGGACACTCAGGTAACTAAACATCAAGTTCCTTCATGATGTGGTCATTGGTGATCCCTAGTCCACTCTTCCCTAGTCCTTATCCCATTTTTTACATCACCATCACCCTTTTATCATCCCATCCATCATTCCATCCATTTTTATCTTGGTTATTAGGCTTGGTATTCCATTTACTAGTAACCCCTTATTATAGTCTATATACATATGTCAAAAACCCTAAAAACTATAAAATCCACAAAATCTAAAAACACTAAGTTATCTTGTCTTGTGTCATCTTGTTATATGTCTTATATATCCTTGTCATCTTATCTTATGTCCTAAATTTTCCATCTCATGGTCATCCTACCTTGTCATTTCTCTTAATTGTTCAGTCATTTTGTCATCTTACCTTGGCTTAACATCTTACTCATCTTATCTTATGTCTTTTAAAACCTTATCTTAATATTAATCCTTTGAAGCCTTATTTGCATCCTTATCCTCATCCAAGTCACTAGTCTATTCCAAGTCCATACCTTGTCCCAATTCCTATCCTTAATCCAAAACAACATCATCATTGTCATGACCAACTTAGTCAAAATTAACACATATCAATCATCATGATGTCTCTAATCTAGGCCATTAGATGTAAATACTTGTGTTTGTTATATACTGATTCCTAGATAGATAAATCTTCTAGATTATTTGTGGATATCTATAGCTGACAAATTTAGATTTGGCTAAAATTGAGATATATACTATTATGGGATAGTAGAATATTAATTAGATACATGATCTTATACAATTATTTTATTATGAGTAAACTATAGTATACACATTTACATTTTGAGCATATTGATGTGTTGTTTAAGTTATATTTTTTGATATATATTTATCATGTGATATGATCTAACTACGTACATATTGTGAGGTGCACATAGGAGAAATAATCCCTCAGAGCATGCCAAAGGGAGAACATCATTATAAAGGGTGATGTAGATGGAGACGTTGAAGTTTGACAGAGAGATGGTGAAACTTTGCACACACCACAATACTTAGTACATGGTAGAAATCCATTAAAAATAACTTGCTTATTGTGTGTTTAATTACTTGAAGTATTATTTTCTTTGGTTTTCCAAAGTAGGTAAAAATGTCATAATGAATTATTTGCATGTTTGTCATGTTTGTTAGTAATGATAGTAGGAATATTACTGGAAAAATTAAATTTAAAATATGGATTATTGGTAATTATGAAATTTACATTTAGTGCTATATAAAAACATATAAATTTTCCGAGAAAAGAAAAAAAATTAGAAAATACAAGATTTAATTAAATATCATGAGGAAGGGAATAAATAAAATCAAAATAATTAAAAAGAGGAAAATATTTAATAATGAGAAAAAACAAAAAGAAAGGATTAAAATTAGAAAATCTAAAAAAGAGAGAGATTAATATATTACAACAAAAAAATCCAAAGCTAGAATAAGGGCATGCCACTTTATTAAGGAAGTAATTTTATAAAAGGGATATGTCATATGAGTTTGGGGCATTGGAAAATAAGGAGAGTTTAAGGAAAATTGGAAGCAAAATAAGTGTGTTGCATAACGAGACACATAGGAAAAGAAAGGAAGCATAAAAAGAAGATTAATCACTTAATTTACTAGGTAGGCAATGTTTTCAAATTTTAGAATAGATTTGTGTGAAAATTTTGGTTGATTTTATCCTACAAATGTTTGTTTATTTTTCTTTAGAAATCTAAGATACATACACATAGGTATATAACAACTATGTTTCAATGGAATAAATAAACCAAAAGGTGAAGTGATAATACTGGTCTCTACCTGGTGAATGTTGCCTTAAACCATCCAATCAAGATTATGGTGAAATTAAATTAAACATAATAGTATATACCTTATGAATATTTTCTTAAATTTTTGAGTAAGGTTATGCTAAGATTGAGTTATGATGGTTTCATCCTCTTAATGCTCACCACTAGTATGTATACTTTCAATATTTTATTCATATGAAAGGGAAATTATAAAATTATAATAGATTGTTACTACTTATGTGCATGTAAGAAGTCATGGTCTGAAATTTCAAATAGTATTATAAAATTTATGACTAGTTAACAATTATTAGGGACTCAAAGAAATATACTGATTGGAAAAATAATTGAGATTTGATAATCACCAGTCATTATTTTTGGCATGAAGCGATCTAGAAGGTATGTATGAGTTTAAAAAATAAGGGTATTACTTCACATGCCATAATTCATACACAAACCAATAGAATTTTGTTAAACAGTGAATAAACTCAGAGAGTTAGATTAATGTGTCTAGGCTAATCTACACATTAGCAACCTGATATAATATGAATCAATTTTTGCATGCAATGAATTAAACAAGTGATTATAGTTATTTTGAAGGTCTTGAATTATGGCATAATTACTTAGTTAAAAACATGTTTCTAATGAATCGTTAATATGCTCGAGTGAACCTAATTTGCTGCAGAGAATGTACACTGTAGTAAACTAATTTTAACCAAAAGTGAAATTTATTTGTGTAAATTAAGTTAGATTACCCTGCTTGATATTAATAATATATTTACCATTATAATTATTGTCAATGTAGATTCCCATCAATGTAGATTATCATCAATGTAAGGGAAATACTTTTGAATCAACAAACACTGAACTGAATTTATGATTAAGACTATGGGTAAAGAGTAACACCTAGTTTTCATGTACATCAATATGTATAGATAATTGACATTATAACCATACAGACACACACACACACACAAACACAAATATATATATATATATATATATATATATATATATATATATATATATATATATAATTCTAGACACTAAATAACATAAAATATTTTAACTTACGAATAGTTTTATCATCAAGATAGTTATATATAAATATATAAACACAAAACTTATTATAAGTAGCTTCTAATTGCTGATATTCTGGTATAACTTTTGTGGCATTTTATATAAATTTTATAGCGGTATCAGAGAGCATGTCAATAGTCTGTCTGGAACATATATATGTTGCTTCTATAATAATTCCTTGATATATCGATAAAATTTCACTTTCATCTTTTTTATCTGTATCTATCTTGCTAGTATTCTGGTATATTGTTTCCATATCATCTTTCGACAATAAGGAAGGGAATGATCTGATAAAGTTATGAGGAAGGTGTGATTGATGATCTATATAGTATAGATGATATGAAGACTATGGATGCATCAATCCAGATAACTCTAGATACTATAGGTACATCTGATGTTTGTACTCTCTCTGATATATCTACTGGTTCATTATTTTCTATAATTGAAGTAATTATTAATTTTAATGAAGAAAATCTTAGTCATGAATGGAAGCTCCCCACTCTTAAGGCCATAAAAGTTAATGATAAACTTTCACCATTTCATTTAATTACTAAGACCACCATAAAAATCTCTAAAAATGCTATTCAAGTCAAATAGAATGATGATTATAAATACCACTTACAAATAGTTGATGATAAAACTATTCATTAGTTAAAATCCCTGTTTAAATATAAATTCTTTCATATTGGTGTTGTTACTATTTGTGTTTTATTTTTATTCAGAAAAGGCATGAATGTCAATATTTTAGGATGTCTACTTGATAATAGGCATACAAACTTTAGTGCTTGCTTACAGAATGCTATTCAAACTAGTCTTCATGATGGTCCAAACTTTACAACTATTTATCCAAATTATCTAGTTATCATTCATCAAGAAAAAAAACTTGAATAAATTCTTAAAGCTTTTCTTTCAAACTCATGGATTAGATATGATCCCTGGATCTTGTCCTCTTGCTGTTAAATATCAGATCATTGTTAGGATCCACTCCTTAAGAGTACACTTGATTACCTTTGTATAAGCAACTAAACACGGAATTAAACTAGAATTAATAAGTAACTATAATTCAAAAATAACAAAGAATATGATATGAGAAACAATACAATATGTATTAACACTCTTCCAAAAGGAAATACAATGAAGAAATCTCACTCTTCCCACACCTCTTAGGTGTCTAATAATTCTACCTCAAGAGTTCTCTCTCTCAATCAATTACAATCAACTCAATAATCGAGTTGTTATTCCCTTGCTTACCAAGTAGACCTTCTTGATCTTGCACACTTGCAGATCTAACTAGTCTTGCTTACCATGTAGATCTTACCTGATCTTGCACACCATGCAGATCAACTGATCTTACACCCCTTGAGACAACCAAACCAATTGTTGTTCTTGCCTTCAATTTAAGGATCTAATCCTTCTTAGTCCTTCGTCCTTGATTACAATATAGCCCCATGGGTCTCTTAAATAGATCCCAATACAAACAATAATTAGAAACGTAGACTCAAGACTAAAATTAGTCTTTACATGAAAACTAACTATTCATCTAAAATTAGAATAGTTCTGGAACACACAGACAACTGGCATCAGTCTCTATCTATTTGGAAATGACCAACATCGATTCCTGTCTAATCGATGCCGATCGATGCCTAACCAATGCTGGTTGCTATGTAACTGAACATTGCTGATGTCGGTTGATCTAATCAACGTCAGTTACTATGACACTCAACAACCTCCACCATTTGCATAACAGTGAAGCTTTTAGCTCCACAACTTAACAATCTCCCACTTGGAGATAAATAACTGCACCTGTACCTATACCTGTACAACAACATCCTCTAATTTATTTATGGCTTGTATCCCAATCTTCAAGTTCAATCTTAAAGACCAAAAAAATTTCAATGAAGATTCAACTTCTCCTTTGTTCCTGACTTTTTTAACATATCTAAAGGGTTCTTATCCGTATGGATCTTTTCCAGCTTCAACTGTCCATCCTCCATTACCTATCTAATGAAGTGGTAATTAAGCTGTAAATGTTTGGTTCTTGAATGAAAGGCTAAATCCTTTGCCAAATGAATTGCACTTTGACTATCACTGTATAATCTACAACTCTCTTGCTCATTTACCAACTCTTCCATGAACCGAGTCATCCATATCATTTCCTTGATATCCACTGTGACTGCAACAACCTTCTGCATCTCTAAAATCTAGCTAACCGCCTTTCCACCAAAAGTGAACACATATCCTATGGTGCTTCTCCTATCATCCAAGTCACCTACCATATCTGAATCTACAAACCCATGTAGAGAAGTGCTTAACCCTGCATAGCATAAATACTTGCTACTGGTCCCTCTCAAATACCTGAGAATCTATTGAACTACTTTCCAGTGTTCCTTTCTTGGATTGGCCATAAACTTGCTGACAACTCCCACTGCTTGGGTAATATCAGGTCTAGTACATACCATTGCATACATCAAGCTCCCAAATGCTCAAGCATATGGAACTCTGCTCATGTACTCAACCTCATCATGTGATTTAAGACACTGTTCATAGCTTCACTTGAACTATCCAACCATAGGTGTCCTAACCGATTTTGCATCCTGCTAATTGAACCTCTCCATCTTATTCACATAATTTTCTTGAGACAAAATCAACCTGTGATTTTTCTTGTCTCTATTAATACTCATGCCAAGGATTTTCATTGCTGCTCCTAAATCCTTTTTGGCACATGTCTGAGCTACTTTTACCTTTAGCTTAGCAATTCCCTACATGTGTGACCCTGAAACAAGCATATACACTACATACAATAACAGGATAATGTAGCGACCATTATCCAACCTGGTAAAATAAACACAATGGTTACATTGACATTGACTAAAGCCATGCTTTGTCATAAACCTGTCAAACCTAAAATACCACTGTCCTGGAGCTTGCTCAAGACCATATAACATGGCCTTCTATCTCACCTGTCCATTCTCTCCTTTCTTTAACATGTGAATCCATTCATCTTTCAGTGCTTTCCTTCTGGCTGACAACTCAACCAAATCCCACGTTTGGTTCTTTTCCAAGGAATCAATTTCCTCATTCATGCCATGCTCCCACTGTTTCTTGGATTCTACCTACATTGCCTCTTTAAAACTTCCTAGTTTTCCACCATCAGTGAGCAACAAGTAGTATAAAGAAGGGGAATAACAAATTTGAGGCTTACTTACCCTTTCATACCTCCACATGGGTGTTTAAGAATCATTGACAGCTTGTTATCCACCCAAATTTCATTTTAACAGTGATCGATCCTAGTCATCTCTCAGTCTGCACCAGACTGATGTTAGTTCTGTCTGATCAACGTCAGTCTCTATCTGACCGACCTGGCCGACGTCAATTCTTACCCAACCAACATTGGTTTCCTTTTGTGCGACCTGACTAACGTTGGTTCTTACCTGACCGACATCAGTTTCCACCTGCCTGACATCATTAAATTTGGTCTCCACTAGACCGATGTCAGTTCTCACCTGACTGACATCGGTAACTGTGTTTTCCTATGAGTGATGATTTTTACACATGAGATCATTTTGTATCATAACCTTGTCCAAATTAACCTTGCCCTACTCAAAATTATTTAGCCTCTTGAGCTGATCTCTGTCCATCATTTTCTCCTTGAAAACCAAGGGTTTCTAGTTCTTAAATATGTCAAAAACATCAAATTTCCTCTTTATGCAGTAAACCCATACCTTTCTTGTAGCATCATCCATGGAAGAAACATAACACTGTGATCCTCCAATAAAAGGTACCTGAGCTTGTCTCCACATGCCTATGTGAACAAGCTCCAACCTGTGCTTCTTCTTTGTTGACCCAGTCTTGAGAAACCTCACTTTCTCCTATTTCCCAAACATACAGTGCTCACAAAAATCTCAGTCTATCAAATCTGAAAGCATACCTTTTGACTTAAGAACATCCATTACCTTCTCACTCATGTGACCAAGCCTAGAGAACCACATCTTTGCATCTACATCTGAAGTAGATAAAATAGAAGGAGAACCAGTAATACAAGTAGATATATAAAGTGTACCTAATTTCTTATCTCTTACTAATACAAGTGCACCCTTGGAAACTTTCCAAGATTCCACTGTGAGAGTTACTATACAACCCTCATCACCCAACTTCCCTATATAAATCAAATTCTTCTTCAGGATGGGTACATGCATGACATCCTTCAACACCCATGTGTTGCTAGTCTGCAACTTCAGCTACACTATCCCTTTGCCAACCATTTGACAAGGCTCACCATCCCCTAAATAAACTTTTCCAAAGTCTCCATGGACATAATCATGAAAAAAAATTCTATTTGGGGTTGCATGGAAAGAAGCACCAAAATCTAAAACCCATGATTCTACCTGACTATCCAAAGAAAATATGAGAGCATCCAGTGCAACAATACCTACATCTTTTGCTTTTTCATTTCCTTCATGCTGATCTTCTTTCAACCAAAAATATTTTTTTGCATGTCCTTTCTTTCCATAATTCTAGTAGATTATACTGCCATACCTGGATCTGGATCTACTGCCTATATTTGACCTTGATTTCCCTTGGTTGCTCTTCTCTCTTTCCCATCCCCTACTATCAACACTTGAAGCATTACTTGATGTCTCCCCTATGCTTTTCCTATAAATTTATTCATTCAAGATTACACTAACAACATCATCAACTTTCAAGATATTTGAAGCAGACGCAGTATTACTTACTGCCATTACCAAGCTATCCCAACTTTCAGGTAAAGAGCATAAGATTAAGAGAGCCTTAATTTCATCATCAAAAACTATTTTGACTAAGTTTAACTGGTTTACCAAACCATGAAAATCACTAAGATGACTATATACCAATCCACCTTCCTGCATTTGCAAACTAAATAATTACTTCATAAGATATACCTTATTCGAAGCTAAGGGTTTTTCATATAAGTTTGTCAAAGATTCCATTAACTTTACCATTGTCTTTGCCTGTGATAAGTTGGAAATCACAGATGATGCCAAGCTCAACCTTATAGTTCCCAGAGCCTTTTTGTCAAGAAAATTCCATTCTTCATCCTACATATATGTGGGCTTACTTGAAACTCCACCCAACAGTGAAAATAGATCTTTCTAATACAGATAATCTTCTATCTGCATCCTCCATAATTGATAATTCTTGCCATTGAATTTCTCCATTCTTAGCTTACTTTCTTCTATCGTTGCTTTACTCCCACTCAAACAAAAACCCTTGTGAGTGACCTATAATCAACAAACATTAACACACTTTTGATACCATGTGTTAGTGAACCAAGCTTTGATACTAATTTTTAGGATCCAATCTTTAAGTGTACACTTGATTACCTTTGTATAAGAAACTAAACACGGAATTAAACTAGAAGTAATAAGTAACTAAAATTTAGAAATAGCAAAGAATATGATATGAGAAACAATACAATCTGTATTAACACTCTTCCAGAAGGAAATACAATGAAGAAATCTCACTCTTCCCACACCTCTTGGGTGTCCAGTGATTCTCTCTCAAGAGTTATCTCTCTCAATCAATTACAATCAACTCAATAACCAAGTTGTTATTCCCTTGCTTACCAAGCATACCTTCTTGATCTTGATCACTTGCAGATCTAACTAGTCTTGCTTACCATGTAGATCTTCCCTGATCTTGCACACCCTGTAGATCAACTGATCTTACACCCCTTGAGACAACCAACCCAATTGTTGTTCTTGCCTTCAAGTTGAGGATCTAATCCTTCTTATTCCTTCATCCTTGATTACAATACAGTCCCATGGGTCTCTTAAATGGATCCCAATACAAATAATAATTAAAAATGCAAACTCAAGACTAAAATTAGTCTTTACATGCAAACTAACTATTCGTCTAAAATTATAACAATTCTAGAACGTACAGACGACTGAAGTCAGTCTCTATCTATCTAGAGATGACCGACATCAGTTTTAATATGACTGATGCTAGCCGATGCCTAACTGATGCTGGTTGTTGTGTAACTGAACATTTCCAACTTCAGTTGATCTGATCGACATCGATTACTGTGACACTCGGTAACCTCCACCATATACATAATAGTGAAGCTTTTAGCTCCACAACTTAACAATCTCCCACTTTGAGATAAATAGCTGCACCTATACCTATACCTATACAACAACATCCTCTAATTTGTTTTTGGCTTGTATCCCCATCTTCAAGTTCAATCTTGAAAACCAACAAAAGTTGAATGAAGATTCAACTTCTCCTTTGTTCCCAGCTTTGTTAACATATCTACAGGGTTCTTATCCCTATGGATCTTTTCCAGCTTCAACTGTCCATCCTCCATTACCTGTCTAATGAAGTGGTACTTAAGCTGTAAATGTTTGGTTCTTGAATGAAAGGCTGAATACTTTACCAAATGAATTACACTTTGACTATCACTATACAATATACAACTCTCTTTCTCCTTTCCCAACTCTTCCATGAACTGAGTCATCCATATCATTTCCTTGCTAGCCACTATCACTGAAACAACCTTTTGCATCTCTGAAATTCAGCTAACTATTGTTCCACCAATAGTGAACACATATCCTATGGTGCTTCTCCTATCATCCAAGTCACCTACCATATCTGAATATACAAACCCATGTAGTGAAGTGCTTGACTCTGCATAACATAAATACCTACTACTAGTCCCTTTCAGATACCTAAGAATCCACTGAACTGTTTTCCAGTGTTCCTTTTTTGGATTGGCCATAAACTTGCTGACAATTCCCACTGCTTGGGTAATATCAGGTCTAGTACATACCATTGCATACATCGAGCTCCCAACTATTGAAGCATATGGAACTCTGCTCATGTACTCAACCTCATCATGTGATTTAGGACACTGTTCATAGCTCAACTTGAACTGTCCAACCATAGGTGTGCTAACTGATTTTGCATCCTACTAATTGAACCTCTCCACCTTATTCACATAATCTTCTTGAGACAAAATCAACCTATGATTTTTTTTGTCTCTCTTAATACTCATGCCAAAGATTTTCATTATTGCTTATAAATCCTTTCTAGCACATGTCTGAGCTACTTTTACCTTTAGCTCAGCAATTCTCTGCATGTGTGACCCTGCAACAAGCATATACACTACATACAGTAACAAGAAAATGTAGTGACCATTATCCAACTTGGTAAAATAAACACAATGGTTACATTAACATTGTCTAAAGCCATGCTTTGTCATAAACCTGTAAAACTTGAAATACCACTGTCGTGGAGCTTGCTCAAGACCATATAACCTGGCCTTCTGTCTCACCTATCCATTCTCTCCTTTATTTAACCTGTGAATCCATTCATCTTTTAGTGCTTTCCTTTTGGTTGGCAACTCAACCAAATCCCACATTTGGTTCTTTTCCAAGGAATCAATTTCCTCATTCACGCCATGCTCCCATTGTTTCCTAGATTTTACCTGCTTTACCTCTTCAAAACTTCTTGGTTTTCCACCATCAGTGAGCAACAAGTATTATAAAGAAGGGGAATATTGAATTTGAGGATTACTTACCCTTTCAGACCTCCACATGGGTGTTTAAGACTCATTGATAGCTTGTTATCCACCCAAATTTCAATCTAACAGTGATCGATCCTAGTCATCTCTCAGTCTACACCAGACTGATGTCAGTTCTATCTGACTGACATCAGTCTTTATTTGACCAACCTGGCCGATGTCAGTTCTTACCTAACCGATGTCGATTTCCTTTTGTGCGACCTGATCGACGTCGGTTCCTACCTGATCGACATTAGTTTCCACCTGCCTGACATCATCAAATTTAGTCTCCACTAGACTGACATTGATTCCTACTTGTTTGACATCAGTTCTCACCTGACCAATGTCGATAACTGTGTTTTCCTGTGAGTGATGATTTTTACCCATGAGCTCATTTTGGATCATAACCTTGTCCATATCAACCTTGCCCTGCTCAAAATTATTCAGCCTCTTGAGCTGATCTCTGTCCATCATCTTCTCCTTGAAAACTAAGGCTTTTTAGTTCTTAAATATGTCAAAAACATCAAATTTCCTCTTTATGCAATAAACCCATACCTTTCTTGTAGCATCATCTATGAAAGGAACATAGCACTATGATCCTCCAATAGAAGCTTCATGAGCTAGTCTCCACACACCTGTGTGAACAAGCTCTAACATGTGCTTCTTCTTTATTGACCCAGTCTTGAGAAACCTCACTTTCTCTTATTTTCCAAACATACAGTACTCACAAAAATCTCAGTCTATCAAATCTCAAAACATACCTTTTGACTTAAGAACATCCATTCCCTTCTCACTCATGTGACCAAGCCTATAGAACCACATCTTTGCATCTACATCTAAATTAGATAAAATAGAAGGAGAATCAGTAATACAAGTAGATAGATAAAGTGTACCTACTTTATTACCTCTTGTTAATACAAGTTCACCCTTGGAAACTTTCCAAGATTCCACTATGAGAGTTACTGTGCAACCCTCATCACCCAACTTCCCTACAGAAATTAAATTCTTCTTCAGGATGGGTACATGCATGACATCCTTCAACACCCATGTGTTGCCAGTCTGTAACTTCAGCTACAATTTCCCTTTACCAACCATTTGACAAGGCTCACCATCCCCTAAATAAACTTTTCCAAAGTCTCCATGGACATAATCATGAATTTTTTTTCTATTTGGGGTTGCATGGAAAGAAGCACCAAAATATAAAACCCATGATTCTACCTGACTATTCAAAGAAAATATGAGAGCATCCTGTGTAACAATACCTACATCTTTTGCTTCTTCATTACCTTCATGCTGATCTTCTTTCAACCAACAATCTTTCTTTGCATGTCCTTTCTTTCCTCAATTCTAGCAGATTATACTGCCATACCTGGATCTGGATCTACTGCCTAGCTTTGACCTTGATTTTCCTTGCTTACTCTTCTCTCTTTGTCATCTCCTACTTTCAACACTTAAAGCATTACATGATGTCTCCCCTATGTTTTTCCTGTGAATTTCTTTATTCAAGATTACACTAACAACATCATCAACTTTCAAGATATTTGAAGCAGATGTAATATTACTAACTGTTATTACCAAGCTATCCCAACTTTCAGGTAAAGAGTATAATATTAAGAGAGCCTTAAATTCATCATCAAAAACTATTTTGACTGAATTTGACTTACCAAACCATAGAAATCACTAAGATGACTATATACCGATCCACCTTCCTGCATTTGCAAACTAAATAATTGCTTCATAAGATATACCTTATTCGAAGCTGAGGGTTTTTCATATAAGTTTGCTAAAGATTCCATTAACTCTACCATTGTCTTTGCCTGCGATAAGTTGGAAATCACAGATGATGCCAAGCTCAACCTTATAGTTTTCAGAGCCTTTCTGTCAAGAACATTCTATTCTTCATCCTGCATATATGTGGGCTTACTTAAAACTCCACCCAATGGTAAAATTAGATCTTTCTGATACAGATAATCTTCTATCTGCATCCTCCATAATTGATAATTCTTACCATTGAATTTCTCTATTCTTAGCTTACTTTCTTCTGCCATTGCTTTACTCCCACTCAAATAGAAACCCCTATGAGTGACTTGTAATCAACAAACACTAACATGCTTCTGATACCACTTGTTAGTGAACCAAGCTCTGATACCAATTGTTAGGATCCACTCATTAAGAGTACACTTGATTAACTTTGTATAAGCAACTAAACACGGAATTAAACCAGAACTAATAAGTAACTAGAATTTAGAAATAGTAAAGAATATGATACGAGAAACAATACAATCTATATTAACACTCTTCTAAAAGGAAATACAATGAAGAAATCTCACTCTTCCCACACCTCTTAGGTGTCCAGATAATTCTCCCTCAAGAGTTTTCTCTCTCAATAAATTACAATCAACTCAATAACTGAGTTGTTATTCCCTTGCTTACCAAGTAGACCTTCTTGATCTTGCACACTTACAGATCTAACTAGTCTTGCTTACCATGTAGATCTTCCTTGATCTTGCACACCCTATCAACTAATCTTACACCCCTTGAGACAACCAACCCAATTGTTGTTCTTTCCTTCAAGTTGAGGATCTAATCCTTCTTAGTCCTTCATCCTTGATTACAATATAGCCCCATGGGTCTCTTAAATAGATCCCAATACAAACAATAATTAGAAACACAGACTCAAGACTAAAATTAGTCTTTACATGCAAACTAACTGTTCATCTAAAATTAGAACAGTTATGGAATGCACAGACAACTGACGTTAGTCTCTGTCTATTTTGAGATGACCGACGTCAGTTTATATCTGATCGATGTCAGCTGACACCTAATCGATGCTAGTTGCTGTGTAACTGAACATTGCTGACGTCGATTGATCTAACCAATGTCAGTTACTATGACACTCAGTAACCTCCACCATTTGCATAATAGTGAAGCTTTTAGCTCCACAACTTAACAATCGTGTATCATTTAATGAACACCCTACATCTTATAGTAAAGCACACTCCTACACAAGGCAAAAGTATGGTGTGTCAAGCCATAAAAAATAGTCAAATAATACCAACTGAATCAATTTCTTGGTCTAATCTTAAGTTTTTCAAAAAAATGGATTGTAGACATAGACTTTATTTAGAAGCCCAAGAAATATTTACCATTTTCTACATATGTAAAAGACCTACCAAATAAATATATTATTAAATTTGACTCCTAGAATGATCTAAAAGATCATATACTAAATTTACAATTATAACAACCCTTGCCTCTAATAAATCCTCACTTCCTACACCTAAAGAAAATCCATTACCCTCAAGTAGATTCATATCACTATATTAATTGCCAAGAAAAAATTAGTCATCTAAATCAATCAAGTATTCACATGGTGAAAAGAGATTTAACTATAGAAAGGCTACTTGAGTAAATTAAAAATTTACTTGCTGAAGCCAAAAATATTAATATGGAAGGAACTTCTAGAAAAAAAATTGGAAAGGAAGAAGAAAAAGGTCATATATGGAAAAATCCTCTGGGAGATGAATCATACATAAAAAAAGGATTCCCAAAGCTTGTTGACTTGAATCAATACTCACTAGATGAAAACATAGAGCACATATGTATTATCTTAGATCCATTGATAAGAGTCTTGATCAGTCTACAAAAGTTAAGCTAATGAATTGGAATAATCTTGATATTAAATGATTGAATAATAAAGTTTCAAAAATACAACAAAGTCCTGATTAGGTTTCAAATTTTTTAAAGAGCATTGAGTTATATCAAAAATGATAAATTACTAGAGCTATTAATGTCTTGAATGATAATACTACTACCCCCCATAGTTAGGTTATTCAAAAACTAGATAATGAGGTTAGTAGTATTAGACTACAACAACAATTAGTTGGAATAAAGATAACTGATATGAATGCTAAGGAGACAATTATTAGTCAAAATCAAGATCAACTTAAGACTAGTATGACTTCCATAGAAATAGATTTAAAAAATCAAATTGCTAGTCTAGAGACAAAGTAGGAATAAGTACATCAAGAAATCAAACAACTATCTTTAGCCTCTGATAACATAGCTAGAGAAATTATAAATCAAAATTCTAGCTTATCTTTTATTCCTGATATTCTAAACACATTAAAGGATAAAAGATAATTTTCTTAGCAATTGGAATCTGCTTATCAACCAAAATTTTTTGCTATAGAACACATTGATTACAGTCAAGGCATTCACTCTTGGTAAAATGTTTTAAAATTACAAAAAGAATCATTCAAGAAATCTAAATAAAAAAGTTTACTTAATTTTGAGAGATCTCTTGATAATATCTTCCAAGTAGGTATGGATAAAATTGAACCTACTCAAGATGAAATCTATTTTAAAATAGGAAAATCTTCAAAGTCTAAACCTCCATTAGATTCTCAAATAAGACCATTGAATCTTCAACCCTTCTTCTAGAAATTTAATTATGAACCATCAGAAAGAAGAAAATAAAAGATTCATGCAATGATAACTTGGGCTAGTGTACAAATCCATGGTCTTAAAAAATATCCCCTCATTGTTACTCAACAAATTGCAAATGGGTTAATAGGAATCATTAAATAATGGTGGGATGCTAGTGGTCCAATCTTTCATGAAAGTATATACACTCATCCATAACCTATTTCAGTAATCTGCAATGCTTTACTTTCTAAATTTGTTGAAACTCTTGATAATGATAAATCAATAAATAAAGAAATCTTATTAAGGCATAATTGTGTGATATGACTAAGCTAGATGAATATATGTTCTATAATACTGGTGAAATCTGTAATCCAACATATAAGATCAGATACATAGAATATTTTCCTAGGTATTTTGCTATAAAGTATAAAGCCAATATGGCTGATGATCTCCCAATCATGTCCTTTAGAAGGATAAACAAAAATATTAAAGTAATTAATGAAAAACTTTGCGAAGAAAGAAAGGCACATAAAGAAACTATGAAGTTTCACAAATAGATTGGTGCAAATTCTGTAGTTCTATTGATCATAATTTTGTTTATATGGATGTACATACATATAGACAATATAAGAAGAAAAAGAAATCTCATTATTTCAAATGTTTACCAAAAAAATAATTTACATAAATAAAGCCTTGAAAGCTTAGATACAAATCTAGGAAAATTAAATTTGGTCCTAGAAGGATATTAAAAAAAAAGAAACATGGGTTCCAAAAGAAACTAATCAAATGTTTTATCTATAAAGGTGATCATTATGTAAATAAATGTCCTAATAAAAAGAAAGAATCCAAGAAGATTAATTTTATGAATAGCCATGAAATTAATGAAGATGAATATGTTTTAGTCTCTAATGAAGATGAAATTCAATATGAGTCATATATTCTATGGGAAGAATCAAATAATGATGAATCTGATAATCACATAACTATGAATCTTGTTGACATTGAATTAGAAGAATCATTTGATTATGATTTTGATATAAGATTTAGATTCATATGATTTCTGCTTTATTTCTAAATACTTTGAGTTTATCTCAAAAAATATCTTTCTTCAAAGAAAGATATGCTAAAACTCCTACATATATGATTTATAAAAGAATGTTTTTACAATAACAAATTGTAGCTACTGAGAAAATATATTCTCTGTACTTGGCTCAATAGAAAAACCAAAATGATACTTTTTCCCAAGAATTTTAGTCTCAAATCCCTAAAGCTCCTCAGGTTGAATTTGATTATCAACTGGATACATATGATAGAGCCACTTGGCCAAAAAAATGTATTTATCAACTTCATATATTCTTAGCTAAAACTCAAACTGAATTGCAAGATCTTATGAAAGAAAAAGCTCTTGCTGATGAACACAAACAACTCTTTGAAGAAGAATTGATCTAAGTAACTAATGAGATAAAATATCATTTTGTGGAGGGGGAAACCTCTCATGAAAATTCAAACATACATCAGATATCAATATATAATACTAATAATCTAGTATGTGAAATTTAGATCAAATGGGATGGTTTTAAACCATATAGTTTAGATGTTTTTCTTGACACAGGCACTAAAATGTATCTTGCTAGATATCATTCTATTCCTACTGATATGTGTAAATCTGATTTTCATAAGTTGACTTTCAATACAAAGACTGTAGTCTCAGAATTGTTTGCAATTATTTCTATTATGCTTGGCAACTCTATCTGTCATTTTAAGATAGTGCAACATGAAATGTCTATGTATGACATGATTATTGGTTCAAATAACTTGTCTAATTTTCATCCTATTATAATTCAACCACATGAAAAAATTCTTGCAAATAAATATTATTTATACAAGAAATCCAGGTATGAATGTAGAATCCCTATGAAAGAAAAGCCAAAAAAACTAGTTGATACTAGATGGATACAACAAAAGGTAAATCTTTGTCATGCTAGAATTGAACTAATAATTGGAAAACATAAAAAATATTGCTTCTCTAAAAAATCCTTTAGCATTAAAAAATAGAAAAATACATGAATATAGAATTGAACTAAAAGTGATAAAGGATAAGAATGGAAAAAAAAAAAAACCCAAGTTTAAGGCACATCATTCAGGAATGTCTCCTTCTCTTAGAGAAGAATGTTTTAAAGAAATTAATTAATTAAAGGAACAAGTATTGATAAGATAATCTAATATCCCTTGGGATTCTGAAGCCTTTTATGTGAATAAGAGATCAGAATAGATAAGGGGAAACAAAAGGCTAGTCATAAATTATGTTCCTTTTAATAAATATGTATTACCTGTTCAACATCTAATTCCTTCAAAATATGAAATTTTATAGAGAATAAGTGGAAGTAAAGTCTATAGTAAGTTTGATTTGAAATCAATATTTTTTTAGATACATGTAGTAGAGTAAGATAGGTATAAGACTACATTTGTCATTCCATATGGACAATATGAATGGAATGTCTTACCCTTTGGCTTCAAGACTATTCCTAACATATTTTAGAAAATGATGAATAATATTTTCTCTCTATATTCTGATTTTATCATTGTTTACATAGATGATATATTGATATTTTCAAAATCCCTTAAAGATCAAATAAAATGTCTAGAATAGTTTTATCAGATTATATTTGACAATGGTTTAGATATATCTAAGAAAAAATTGTCAATTTTTAAAGATGAGATTGAGTTCTTAGGTGTTACTATAAAATCAGGGGAAGTTACAATCTAGGAACATGTCTTGAAGAATATTAAGAAATTTCCGGATGAACTCAAGGATTAAAAATGCTACAAAGATTTATTGGTTATGTAAACTATGTATCAAGTTATTATTATAATATTGCATAGGACATAATACTTATAAATAAAAGGCTAACAAAAAATCCTCCAGCATGGTTAGATGAGATGACAAAAGCAATTCAGAGGATAAAATAGAATTGTCAAAATTTGCCACCTTTAGTTTTACCTGGTAATGGCTTAAAGATGATTGAAAAATATGCTTTAGAACTATATTAGGGTGTAGTTATTAAAGAGAGACTATCAGATAGTTCAGAAAAACCTTGCAAATTTGCTTCAGGGAATTTTAAATAGACTCAAAAAAATTATCACTCTACTCACAAAGAAATTATTGCTATTATTAAGGCCATTCAAGATTTCATGATCTTTGTGAGATCTAAAAAAATTCTTGTTAGATCTGATTTGAATAATTTTATAAGTATTCTGCAATCTAATGACAATCTAAACAAGGGATCTATAAGCAGGTTAACTAGGTGGGAAATATTTCTACCAGACTTTGATTTCTCTATTGAACATATTGTTGATAAGAAGAAATGCCTTACTCATTTTATATCTAGAGAATTTAATTCAAAACAATCAGTCATGGTAATAATAGTTTCATAAGTTCATGATGAATTTCATCAACATATATGGAGATCCACTCCATCTATTGCTAATCAGTTAACTCATGAGATCAATGTTCTCACAATAAAATCTCATGAAGCTCTATAGAACTTAATAACACTTATTTGGCATGGACTTCTCAATTCCAAGAACATGATGGCAAGAAATGGTGTTCAATAACAATGTTATATCATGAAGCTAATAATCCAAATATTACTGGTATAAATAATCCTTTTAATAATTTCATTTGAAGACATGGATTTGAATTCTTGATATAATGGTCTACATTTTGGCTAAGTTTTAATCTTACGTTAGAATTTTTTTGGTCATCTACTTAAATTCTAGATTATTTGTATGAATTTCTAGATTATATTATGCTAATGAAAGCCTTTGATGATCCTACTATTCATATCCCTCTAGTTCAAGTGAGAAATATATTTATTACTTTAAGGATACCTTTTAGGATTAAATTTAAAATGTTTTTAGTTCAAAATTTTCAAGCCAATCTACATGCTAGTTTATCTCCTACCCAACTTTTAGTGGCTCTTTGGAAATGGTTCACCATAAGTCATCAATATGTTTTTCTTCCTACACCTAGTGGTCATATCTTGAGTATTCCATTAACCATGTTTATGGACCACACTAACATTGATTCTAATGAAGACATCCATTATTCTGCCCAAGGAGAATATAAATTCAGTTATGATGATTGAATTGATATAAAGACTATGTATGGGATCTATTTTTAGCCATGAATGTGGGCATGTTAACCCTCTTTTATTTATAGTGGACTTCACCACTTTTATAAAAGGTGGTAACCTATCGACTGTGTTGACAAATTCTTTTTCTTTTTGTACTGATGGTGTGAAGTGGGCCCATAACAGACTCTCTTTTGGCATCTTACCTCCTATCCATTAGATCATCATCTTTGTGTCAACCATTGATCTTCTCATCTCATCCTATAAATTTAAAGAGTTCTTCATGTCATAAGCATTGAATGCCTAGAGTTGAGTCTCTTATCTAAGTCCTAGAAAGTCAGAAAAAGCATATGCTCTTTGTTTTCCTTCTCTATGAGATTCTAGGTATCATTTTTTTCTCTAAAATGATGTTTTTCTTGTATGTAATTACTCTATAATATTCTATAATAGATTATATATAATCTTTCTGTATGGTCTTTAGTGTTGATCCTACTGTTAGTGGCAGATTCTGATTGCTAAGAAAATTGTCTTTTATCCTTAAATGTGTTTAAAATATCAAGAATATAAGATAAGATAGAGTTTTGATTTATAATTTCTTTAGCTATGCTATCAGAGGCTAAAGATAGCTATTTGATTTCCTGATGTGCTTCTTCCTACTTTGTCTCTAGGCTAGTAATTTGATTTTTCAAATTTGTTTTTATCAAAGTTATACTAATCTTAGGTTGATATTTATTTTGAATAATAATTATCTCCTTAACAATCATATTAGTCATCTTTGTTTCAACTGATTATTATTTTAGTCTAGTACTACTAACCTCATTATCTAGATTTTGAATAACCTGACTGTGGTGGGTAGTAGTATTATCATTTAAGACATTAATAGATCTAGTAATTTATCCTTTCTGATATAACTCAATGCTCTTTAACATTTTTGAAACCTGATCAAGACTTTGTTGTAATTTTCAAACTTTATTATTCAAGCATTTAGTAGCAAGATTATTCCAACTCATTATCTTAATTTATGTAGACTAATCAAGACTCATATTAGTGGATCTAAGATAATACATATGTGTTCTATATTTTCCATCTAGTGAGTATTGATTAAAGTCATCAAGCTTTGGGAATCAATTTTCTATGTATGATTCATCTCCTAGAGGAGTTTTCCATATATGATTTTTTTCTTCTTCCTTTCCATACTTTTCTCTAGAAGTTTCTTCCATATTAATCTTTTTGGCTTCAACAAGTAACTTTTTATTTTTCTCAAGCAACCTTTCTATAGTTAAATCTCTTTTCACCATGTGAATATTTGATTGATTTAGATTAATTATTTTTTGGAAATCAATATAGCAATAGGAATCTAATTGAGGGTCATGGATTTTATTTAGGTGTAGGTAGTGAGGATTTATTGGAGATAATGGTTGTTACAATTGTAGATTTAGCATATGATCTTTTAGATCATTCTGGGAGTCAAATCTAATTAAAAAATTTATTCATTAGGTCTTTTACAGATGTAGCAAATGATAAGGATTTCTTGGGATTCTAAACAAAGTTTGTCTCTATAATCCATTTTTTGGGAAACTTAATATCAGACCAATAAATTAATTCAACTAGTATTATCTGACTATTTTCTATGGCTCAACACACCATGCTTTTGCCTTATGTAGGAGTGTGCTTTATTATAGGCTATAGGGTGTTTTTTAAACAATACATGATATGATATTTAATAGCAAGAGGATAAGATCTAGGGATCATATCTAATCCATGAGTTTGAATGAAATATTTAATACTTTATTTAAGTTTTCTTCTTGATGAATGATAATCAGATGATTTGGATAAACAGTTTAGAGATTGGACCATCATGAAGACTGGTTTGAATAGCATTCTATAATCAAGAATTAAAGTTTGTATGACTATTATCAAATAGACTTCCTAAAATATTGACATTCAGACCTCTTTTGAATAAAGGGAAAACACCAATAGTAATAGTGCCAATATGTAAGAATTTATATTTAGACTAGGATTTTAACTGATGAATAGTTATGTCATTAACTATTTGTAGTTGGTATTTATAATCATCATTCTATTTGACTTGAATAAAATTTTTAGAGGTTTTTATGATGGTATTAGAAACTAAATAAAATGGTGAAATTTTATCATAAATTTTTATGGCCTTAAGAGTGGGGAGCTTCCATTCAGGACTAGGATTTTCTTCATTAAAATCAACAATTGCTTCATTTTTAGAAAAGAATGAACTAATAGATATATCAAAGAGTGTACAAACATCAAATGTACCTATAGTCTTTGGATTTATCTGGATTGATGCATCCATATTCTTTGTATCATCAATACTATATAGATCATTCATCATGCCTTCCTCACAGCTTTATAGGATCATTCCCTTCTCTATTGTCAAAAGATGATATGGAAATAATATACTAGAATAATAGAAAGATAGAAACAAATACACACACACACACACACACACACACACACACACACACACACACACATATATATATATGTATATATATATATATGTATATATATGTATATATATATATACATACATACATATGTATACATACATACATACATACACACACACACACACACACACATATATATACATATATACATATAGATATACATATATATATGTATATATACACATATACATATACATATACACACACATATACATATACATATATACATATATGTATATATATATGTGTGTGTATATATATACACACTGTACATACATACATACACACACACACACACAGATATGTGTGTGTGTGTATGTACAGCATGTATACACACACACACATATATACATATATGTATATGTGTGTGTATGTATATGTATATGTATACACACACATATATATCTGTGTGTGTGTATATGTATGTATGTATGTATGATGTGTATATATATACACACATATATATACATATATGTATATATGTATATGTGTGTGTATGTATATGTGTATATATACATACACACACACACACACACACACACATATATATATATGTATGTATATATACATACATATATATGTATGTATGTATGTATGTATGTACACACACACACACACACACACATTGTATGTATGTTTGTCTAGCATGGTAAAAGGTTTATATTTATAGTGAAGCAAATTTAATAACAGCTATATAAAATGCCTTATGATATAGTTGATCATTCTACCTCTACCTTTTATCATGATTTCATAATGGATATTTGAGTTAGAATAATTAGTAGAGGTTTAAATATTTTAATGAAGTTAAAGTGGCTCACTCTATTGGATAATATAACTTGTAACTTCTAGCCAGTAATTGAGGACCACCATTTTCAAGTCACATAAAAATTAAGTCTTATATCAAAATGATAGTGCTTTATTTATACCAGTAAGTATATATAGATGAATCACTTTTTAATCATATTTAGTCTATATAAAATATACTAAACATGTATGGTTTAACATACTCATCCGTTATCTTACCTCTTTTAAGCTCTGTGGTAAGTAAGTTATATTATGAAATATAGTAGGGTTATGATACTATGACATGCTACTTGATTAATAGTGTGCTAATGAGAGAATAGGAGCATCTAAGCATCAATTTGTTATAGATATGTGTAATCTATATTTTAGTGCCATGGGAGACCTAAACTATTTTGATACTTGAAAAATAAAACTTCACATGTGTATGACTATGAACTCTCAGAATGTAAGACTAGGATGAAAAATCTCATGTGACATATAAACTAAGACTATATTGTGTAGTTGCTTACATGAAAGTTATATCTTCATCAAGTTACTAAATCAGAACTAGTATAAAATGTCTCTTGAATGTAAAGATTAAATATTAATTGTGGAGGATGATATTATGGGTGTCATAGAATGTTTTATGTGGAAAATTAATTGTGACAATTAGAGAATTTCAATTTAAGACAAAATGTACCTAGATGGCATGAACTATGGATGCTATTATTGAAATTAAGGTATTATGATGTAAATGGAAACCAAATATTTGGTTTATACATACATACATACATACATACATACATACATACATACATATATATATATATATATATATATATATATATATATATATATATATATATATATATATATATATATATATGGTTTATGTACATGTATATATTGATAAACCATGCCAACATAAAAATAAACTTCTAACTAAGTGTAAGGTTGTAAACATAGTTAAGTATATGAGAGCTCTTGATAAAGACATATAAGTGAATATTAATATTATATTTACATATCATTAGAGAGATTACATGTGGTACATTTTCAAGTACTCATATATAGGGTTTATACCTAACACTAAGTGATTGAACAAGTTGTAAGGTGCCCATGGGATCAGAACTATAACTATGAGGAAATGGTCACCTAGGAAAGGAATTAAAGTTAATTAAATAAAAGAATATGGAATAAATTAGTTAATGTGTTATGTGACTCCTGAGGAGAACATAATAGATCTATTGATATATATTTACATTCAATAGTGGATACTTATGTTTATTATATATTCTGAGTATATTTTGTACAAGTTTTTAGACAAATATTTAGCATATATTAGTGCATCAGGATGCATTTTTATAAATCATATTAATTGAGTGCTAGTATAAAGTATAAACCTAGGGTATACCCAAGTGGTATAACCCATACTTGCTTAATTTCCATTTTTTATGTGGGTCATTTAATTCTTAAAATCATAAGTTGGTTATGTGTATCTATGTATTTGTGATCCTTGATAGTATGGGATATCATAGAGTACTATAGTATAAATTTATATTATACCCAAAAGGTACATACTATAATTGTTATGTCTAGACTTACATCTACAAGTGACTAATTTATTATATACATGTTGGTTATTACTATGAATAGAATATTTTGTATCAATTGATAAGACTTTGTGTGTGTATGCATGTAGTTTTTGAGAGTTTAACAAATGCTATGTTGGTATGTTATTATGTTTCATAAGAATTGTGACTTTCTTCATTATATCTGGTTATTTGTATAAATGATTATGTTTCCATGTTTTTAAGACTACTTTATATGACTATTTTTAGAAAACTAGTATAATGTCTTAGAATACTAGACTATGGTAATATGGATAGTCATGGGTTTTAGTATGTCATAAACTAATTGTGATAGTGAAAATATGCATTTGAATGTGTATTTACTTGGGTGGTATAAATTTTAGTCACTATTTATATTATGGGATATAAAATAATGTAAGATTGATTTATACATTTGATAGAATAAATGTATGCTTTGGTTACTCCTATGATTAGCATACTATATGATGGGTTTACTAGTAAGATGTAAATGAATCTTATGGTTGGATTATATTTGACAAATATATATTGTTGATACTGAGTAAGGAGTGAGATGGACTTCACTAGATTATTAGTATCACAATGATAGATGAAGGCAGTCTGATCAAGTGGTGTGTATGAATTTGACTGATCTATAGATCATTATTATTTATTATTGTAAAACATTGGGCCAAAATATGTTTAATGAGATATTATCATTTCATGAGTATGATTTACATGTTTGTGTGATATCGTGTAATAAAATGACTTTCTATGATAAATTTCATGTTTAGTATAAAAATCATACAACACATAAGTATTTGTTTGTCTCTCTAGATTCTCGTGCCATCACTATCTACTCATATATGAATGGAAGGCCATTGCCGGATGGGATTAGTGTGGGAAATCATTGATCTATGGTTGGGGTGTAAAATAATTTAGATGATGCTCTCCCTACCCATAATAGTATTACTTATTGAGATGACACTTGAGATTATCATACATAAATGAGTTCATGAACTATGCTTTGGAGGAGCCATGTATCATATATGTAATTGTATTGTACCATATTTATTATTCAAAATATCATGAAGAGTTTTAATTACTTAATATTGGATATTGATAATAGTTTCCTTAAACTTGATTTAGTTATAGTTAAGTTAATGTGATTACTTTATATATTTGCATTATGATGTGTACTCTTATGATATTAGAGATAAGTGATATGTGATATATTATGTGTGTTGCTATTATCACATATTGAGTTTTTATTATGGATTTTTAGATTCCCATGGTGTAATATATTTATGGTATATGTGTTTAATTAAGAAAAAATTGTATATTTCTATGTCTAACCCAATGGGGTTGTTACAATGTTACTTGTTTTCTTTGTGTTGTTTATCATGTATGATTGTCTAATGTTTCATTTGATTGTCTATGTTTCTTTTTATTATTATGTCATATAACTTTTTGTCTATTGGTAAATGGATGATGATGATATGATGAAACCAAATAAATATAATAATAATTTTAGGTGCCATTGATGATGCAGAGTTTGCTAATTACCCATGCACTTTGGCAAAGCTTCCCCTTGGTCATGCTTATATCATGGGTCATCTTTCCAAGTTCTATATATATCAAATTTCTTAGACTATAATGAGACATATTATAATAATGATGGCTTGATCAATTCTTCTAATCCATTTAATCATTTCACATCCCATATCCAACCATTTATCTTATTCCTTTGTCTTCCAACCAATCATTGAAGTCCAATCATTCCTCCTAGTCATATTATCACCCCTTCTATATCTTAAAGATCATAACAAATATATATTTTAAATTTTTTTATATCATCTCTCTTATCATCCACATCTAACATCTCATCTACACTTTAAATCTAATCATCACACACAACATCTATCTAACAAATAACATGTCTAACAAAGTCATCATCGTCCTAATACCTTAATCCATCATCATTATCCTCTATCATCTTGTCTTAACTACATTACGCTAAGGTATTTTTAGACTATGTAGGAAACATATAGTCACATAATGTGTCTAAGGTCAGCTTGGCCATTTGTTTCCTCTTTCATCTTCACATCCCTTCCTCTTTCTCAAGTTTTGCATCCATCAAATCATTGATCTATAATATCAAACATTAATAAACCAGTATATTGATTAATCACCATCCTTGTAACCATTTCCATAACCTTTTTGTCAATCATCTACACCTATATATTGGGCCTGATAAATCAAAATATCCATCTTCTCTTCCATCAGTCATCCATCGTCACTGATTGGTCAATTTATCATCTATTTATCCCTTTCATGTGTCATTTCTAGGAGAATAGTCTCTACTAATCACATTGTATCTCATTGATTTCATGAATTGTAATTCAATTATTCCCCTCTATCTTTTGGTCACTCAATCATATCATTCCTCCTTTTCATCTCCTTCATCATATCACTCGATTGTAACATTGAGCTACACTAATCATTAATCTTATCACATCATTATATTATCTTTGGAATAATGCTCTCGCATCATGTGTCCTTTCTTAGGATATGTTGACAACTCATGGCCTTTATCATCTCGGTCTGTAACTCTTCTTGCCATGCATACTTGCCTTAGATATGTCAAAAACTTATGGAATTTTATCTTATCAGCATCATGTTCTCATTCCATATGCATATGTACTTTACAAAGGAATCATCCCTTTTTAGCTCACTACTTAGGGTGATTTCAAATTATTCATCATCTATCTCCACATTTAGCATCCCATCCCCTTGTCTGTTTTTTAATCACACTCCTTGTTTCCTCTTTAAAGTGGCCATCCATATCCTTCCTCCCTACAAGTCCCCTCAAGGGGGCATCATATCTACTAAAATTATTTACTAACATTCATCCATGACATGATTTTTATTTAAAATAATATTACTCTTTCTACTTCATCCACTTGTAATTCCATTTTAAAGATGGTAAAAATTTATGCACCTAATTCTATTTTCCTTAATTATTCTAATTAATTTTGCTAATTTATCCCTTTTTCCCTGATCCTAATTATTTATCTAATGTCCCAAATCATTATTTATTAATTCACTAACCTTATCCCTATCCAACCAATATATTAATTCTTATAATCATTTCTTAATCTTATTATAATCCCACTTATCTATTATTTGGGAATTTAAAATTCCTATGACCCATCTACCCACCTACACTAGCCTATTCCTTGGCTCTCATACACCCCTAGTCTCTAATCACCCACCTAATCACTATCCTAGTCCCTCACTAATAATAATTAATCCCAAAGGAGATTATAAAATTATATAATTTTAGAACCCCCTCTAACTTGTCCCTTCTTCTCTAGAAGCCTCCATTCTAAAGGCTTCCAATGAATTTTTATTTTTTTGGAAATTCCTCCACCTTTGACCCTAAAGGCTCAAATTTGAATGAGAGCCATTAATCCTCATCCCCTTGGATTATTTATATAAGTCACTCTTCCATGTCCAAGTTATGTATAAAATCCATGAATCCATAATCATTGGTCAAGTTGTCATACTATCAAAATTATGAGTCCTTGACAATCTACATCAATAATTCATTTAAAGATATTGGAGAGAGGATAGTTGAAGTAAGGAATTGGAAGATCATATTCATATTTTCTAATTTAATTCCATAATCTCTCCTATAATGTAGTCTGACATTTTGGGTATTTTGATATAATTTCACAATCAAAGTTAATTTTCTCAAAATTTCGTCTACACATGCATATCAATTTCTTTAATTTATAGCATTTTGTTAATAGTTATTATTATTAACATATTTTTTGAAGCATTCCAATAGTAAAGATAGGATTTAAGGAATGATTTTACATCTATATATTTTGTCAAAGTTGGAGTATTTATTTTATGTACATAGTTAAAAAAATTTAAATTAAGTAATGAATTTAAGAAAAGAAAATATGAACCATTGAATTTATATACCACAAAAATTATATAAAACAAAAATATAACTTATAAAATTCAAAACAAAATATAAATATTAATTATAAATTTGTGTAGATACCCAAATTTGGGACTAGTATAGTAACTAATCGTATAATAACATTGTGTTAAGGTATTTGTGTGTTTATTGCTTATCAATTCATAATAGGAACTTATTGGCAGATTTTCAGTGTGTTTCTAAAATTTTCCCCACATTTTTTATTTTACATTCCTATCTTTTTCTACTTTCTCTCTATTCCCTTGCATGTTTTCTTTATATGTGGGATTTTTCCTAGAAATATACAATGTATGGTTCTAGTTTGATATAACCATGTAATTTATAATTCTAGGGTGGACCCTTGTAACACATGATTTAGGTCTCTCATGCCATGTGATCCTAAGTTTTACGGATTTATATCTTCTAATGTGTTATCTTGCACATCAATAGGGTCCTAATTATAATTTTATAAGTTTATAGATACTTATATATGTTTGTCCATATACCCTATCATGATATGATTGAAAATGATTCGAATTTGTCTATCTAGAGATAAATTGTTAATGTGCAAGGGGATTTAGTTCAAGAATGTATATAAAAATTAAATTATGTATGAAAAATTTATTTCTTTTCCACGTATTTATTTTATAACAAAATTTCATATAGGACTAGGACCTACACTTAATAGATTGTCTATTAAACATAAATTATACTTAGTGTGTTGACTTAAAAACATGTATAAACAATCTATAGGCCTAATAATAATTGAAGGATAACAAAATCCCTCAAATATATCCCTTAATTTTATTTTTGGTATTTCTAGATGTTACTTATCTATAAGGATTTATAAGTTTTTAACCTTATTTTTGAATTAATAGTGTTTAATAAGTACAAAACTTATATTTTTAGGTGTAATATATGACATTTAAGAATAAATATAAATGTAAATTAAAATTAATAATTGAAATTTATTAAAATATGGCATGTGCTAAAAATAGTAAGTATAACCAATAATTAGGTACTTATTTTTTTTAGTTGTAGTTGACTATAGTAGGTGTTTAATAGTGAAAATCTATATGAGATAGGACTATGATGGTTTAGATCTGAAGGAAGAGTCTATGGATATTTTTGGATAGGTTTGTTCTCCCTAGGAAACAACATAACATGGCCATATCCATTGACTACTAACTTGTCTAAATTGATTCTGATGAAATTGTGATTGATCTACCACCTACACATGTTATTATTGAGAGGGATTAGATATTAAAATTATATATATGCCACACATAAAACTCTATTTTTAATATTTTTACTTTGGAAACCCTAGGGGTAATTTTGAGAGATAAAACCTCCAAAATGAAAGGGAAATTTTAATAGGTTGAGCTAACCCCAATCAACCCCATTGATAATTGACCACTACATGTGTATTCATATACTATGAAGAGTGAATCAATCCACACATAGTTTTACCACCTAGTGTTATTGTGTAATTATTCTCTTTTAATATATGTATGTAACTATAAAGTTGGATTTGATACTTTAAAATGTTCTCTTTACTTGATTTAAAATTGTTCATAATTAGAATATGACATCTTCTAATGAATGAAATTAAATTTGGGAAGAATAAGGTAGATTTACTCAATGTGCAATAGTGTATAAGTGATCAATAGATAGTGTTAATATATAAATAATTAATGAGCTTTGATTTATAGAGGAAAAAGATAAATTTGAGTGTGAAAAACACACTTTGTGTTTGATAGGAACCTTAAATTCTATAGGACAATCAATATAAAACCCTATAACAACACTTGAACTAGTCATTGTCCATAGTTTTAAATTTGAGAATTTAAAATTATGAATTTGAAAATTAAAAGAAGAGAAAGGAAGGAGTTAACCTATAGGGATATGTAACCATGCTTATTTATAACTTGAAGAAGTATTGGATAAGTGTGTCTCCTTGTTAAATAAATTGGAGAGAAGGTTCCTCATGTTCAACCATCAAAAAATTGATAGTGATAAAATCCAAATTTTGAATAATTAACAAGCTATGGATTTGTAAATATGCATGCTCCAATTCACATAAATTTGGATAAGTATGCAATGCACTTATCTAAAATAAGGTGGAACCATAATGGGCTTGTTAGAAATGATGCCAAAGTAATTGATTGTCACTAGAATCAAATGTACATCATTGATTAGAAAAATATGTAACAACATGATGGGTTTTATGGAAATAATGCCAAGGCCATTGAATGTAACTAAACTTTAATGTACATTAATTATAGTATAATAAATCACATAGTTTTAGATGCACCTATGTTCTATTTGCATGATTGAAAGATAAATAAGAATATTCATGCTCCAATCATGATTACAGTACTAATAGATTTGAAGTGAAATAACAATTATTTTCCTTTGAATCTATGAACTATATTGTATTGTACATGTGCATAAACTAGTATCATGATTTTTTAATTTGAAAAATTTATATATGTGAATGAGTCGGTAACATGCACCCTGAATATACACTAAATTATATATAATTCAATGGTTCTATATTCTCAATTGTATTATATTTTAAATCTATAATGTATAGCCTATCATGCAAGAAAGTAACAACATCAAAGGAACATAAAAAAAGTGAAAACTAGTCTAAAATATCCACATGTATAAATGTCACATCATTTTAAAGTAACATATTAATGTAGTACAATGTAATATGTGTATCTCAACATGGTAGAGAGGTCATAGATATATAACCCATGATAATTTAATATGTAGAATAAGATGCCCATAATATAGGCATGACCACTAGATAGAGGGGAGTCTAACATCTAAAAATACATTTATAACATATATACCCTACATCACATGCATATACTTTTGTAAATGTATGTGTGTATGAAAAATAATATGTTATTTTTCCAATTATGTAATAAATAACATATGTAAATAAGTAAACTAGAAACTCAGTTCATGCTCATGTCCTAATTTTTATTTTTAAACATATTTTAAATGTTTTTATATTTTTAATTTACTTTTATATTTTACAATATAAGTAGCAAGGCTTAAAAAATAGAAGAATGGAAGAGATCTTAATATATCCTCCACATGTGCCAAGGCATAGTGTACACTATATGTGATAACCTCGAAATCTAGAGAAAGAAAAACCAAGTAATATTCCCCTATTGATTATGTGTATTGTAACAATGTAGCCTAATGTTGTATGTGAATATAAGAATATGAATGCCCCAATGAGCAAGAATTAGTTTTTGCTTATGTAGTAGGTATATTTTGTGAGCTTGTAAGCTCTAATGGAATCCCAATTAAGTGTAGATAAAAAATATGCAAGAATGAGCAAATAAAAAGAAATATAATATGAGTAATATAATTATTACAAGAAAAGTGTAATAAATATTCAAATTAGGATAGAAAATCAAAAGGTAAGGGCCAAATAAGACATTGATAAGGGCTATAATAAAGGTCTATGTAATCTCATATGAACACATGTATCCCAAAATAGAATAATAAGGTGAATGAGTAGATATTATGAAGCTATATACAATGGAAAATATTGAAGGTTAGCCAATGACTTGGTCTCCAAGATGTTCCCATGAAGTTCATACATAAAATATGTAATCTTTTGTTGAATTATATGTTAAGCCACTAATTGAGATGGGATGCCAATATGTAGGGTTTGTGTCATCATAGGTATTGTGCCAATATTATCCAAAATTATCATCATAATCATAATCATCTTCTTGGTCCTAAAATTGTGATATGCACTTATCATATTTTTCATGTGTATATGTAAAACTCATGATCTTATATTGTGTTATTTAAATTTATAATTTCATATGTATTGCATCATGTGCACCTCATATGACTATACTAGTTTGTGTATATATAAAACTCATGATCTTATATTGTGCTATTTATGTTTCCAATTTCATATGTATTGTATCATGTGCACCTACTATGATTATACTAGTTTTATTTAATGAAAAAATAGATAAATATATATTTTCCTTTTTCTATTCTTTCTCTACAAAATCACCCTCTCTTGAAATTTTAACCATTGTAGGTTCATGCTTAAATGTGACGTGGTCATGATCTTTACCAATGTTGCCCCAATTTATCTCATCCATTATTTTCATAGTTTTGTAATATATTTATCCAAGGTAGGGTTGAAGAAAAATATGACATAATATGTTTTTAACCCAAATGTTACTAACAACTTAATGGATCTAATGCACTAATGAGGCCTAGTAATATTACTCAAATGTTGGATTTCATAACAAAGATTTTTGAGAAGTGTCATGAATCATATATTGACTTTATGAAAATATGCATTATAGACATTTATAAATTTATTTCCATTTATGTAAAGCTTAAGAATCAAAGGCTCTAGATATGAATAATACTTTTTAGTTGACTCTTTTGGAACCACATTTGTGACATTAGCCCTTTTTTTGTATGTCTTATTTTTGATTTTATTTCTTTAGAAACCCTTTCTTAAAGATGTTTTATTTTCTTTATCCTAATTTTTTGTTCAAATTTTATTTTAGTGATTTATAATTTTCAAAAATTTCCCTGTATTCATCTAATGGTCCCTTTTTAATTATTTTTATGCAACCTTTAATTTTCAAATTATTATTTTTTCTACTTTCACTTGTTCCTCTAAAGGTGTAACATTAATTGTGTAAGGAAATTACTTAAATGATTCACAACAGTAGAATTATATATGAAAGAATTAAGAGTAGAATAAGAAGATCCACAAAAACACTTAGTGAAAGAGAAGAATACTTGAATATCATGACTGAGCCACTTTGAGGGGGCAACCTCCATAATAATGAAATAAGAGAAAAATTCACAATATGATGATAAAATAATAACCAATACCTCATATATCTACTCTAGTTAGCCATGGCTAGTCCATAGGATGACCATACTAAGAATATCAAGAAATGTAAGAAGCTAATATGAATATGTGTAAGCCACAAGTTGGCCACACATATTCTTAGACACACTATAGGTTAAGGGAATAACATTCCCCTTCCCTTCAAAATTTTAAATAAAACTAGGATGTTTTTTTAGGAATGCTTCATCTTATCATGTTGAATCTTTATAATGCAGGTTCTTCTATTTGATCAAATACTACTTAATGGATCTAGTCCACAATTGCTTAGTGCACATGTGAAGGATCTCCTCAGGATCTAGAATGACTATGCCTTCTTCATCTAATTTAGGTAATTTATTTTGAGTGGAAACTCTATGTCTAATTACTTTCTTTAGGTAAAATACATGGAATACCAAATGTATGCGAGTGTTTGGGGGTAATTCCAATTATAAGCCATACTACCAATTTTATTCAGTATATTATAATGGCCATAATAATTTAGTGATAGATTTTTATCCTTTTTCTATTACTTTAGATACATCTTCTTATATGGATGCAAACACATAAATACCAAATCACCTATGTCAAAATGTCACTCATTGTAGTGTTGATCTGCTTTCTACTTCATTAGATTTTGTGCCATTGCTAAATTATCTTATAAACTAACTAATACCCCCTATTGATGGTGAGTATGTTCCTCAATAGCTCAAAATTTATGATGCATTATCAAAAATGAAATGATGGATGGAGGTTATACCCATAAAATGCCACAAAGTGAGACATCTTGGAAGAAGTGTGAAATGAAGTATTATACCACCATTTAAAAAGTGTCAACCAATTAGCCCATTTATGCTATTTATTAAAAAAAAAACAATGAAGATACCCTTTGAGACATTTATTAATTACCTTTATTTGTCCATTAGATTGGGGATGATAGGATGAGCTATGAGCCAATGGGGTAACCAAACATGTAAATAATTTAGTCCAAAAATTACTAGTAAATATGGAATCTCTGTCACTTACAATTATATTTAGAGTTTCATACAATCTTTGAACTATATTAAAAAAATCAAAAGATACTGTATTAACAATAAATGGATGTGATAAGGAGTAAAAATGAGCATACTTAGTGAGTCAATCCAAAACCACCATGATAAATTTTTTACCCTTAGACCTTGGTAACCCTATAATGAAATCCATGGAAACCTCTTTCCAATGTTGGCTAGGGATGGATAAAGGATGCAAAAGACCTAGGGTCTTAATTATTTCACCTTTATTTTGTTGGCATACCATGTATTCAACCACATATTTTTGAACATACCCTTTGAGTCCTTCCCAAAATAAATATTTCTTAATTCTATGATATTTTTTCAAATCCTAAGTCTCCTCCAAGTGGAGAGACATGAATTTCCTGAAAATTTTTATGTTTGAGGAGAGAATGCTTACAAAATTGTAATATATATTTATACCATAATATGTTCCCCTTTCATGTAAATTTTTGATATTCATTATAACCATATTAAAGATTGTGAGTCAAATCCTTGGTATAAATATCATTCTCTCATTTTGATCTTGCTTCCTCTATCCAATCTTCCTGTCACATAATCATGGCACTTAACATTGCATCAACTAATTCATCTCATTGAGAGAGTGTATTTTTCACCAAATTCTCTTTTTCTTTCTTATACACTATTTCAAAATAATAGCCTAAAATTTTATTCATAATTTTTTTTGTTCTTAATATGACAAGCATTTTTAAAAAAAATAGGCTATCATGATTAGTCTTTACTTGAAAGTGACAAACCATCAGATACATTCTTCATTGCTTCATTACATACAAAATACCCATCATCTCATTATCATATATTAGTTTGAGCCTATTTTTTTCCCTTATGTTGGTGACTTTCAAATGCTAGATTTTTGCCTTATTACATGAGTATAACCCCCATGCCATATCCTGATGTGTCACACTCCACAACAAAAGTTTTTGAAAAATTAGGAGTATCAAAAATTAGAGTTGTGCATATAACCATTTTCAACTATTAAAATACCTTGGTAGTTGAATCAATCCATTGGAAGGAGTCTTTATTTAATAAAGAGGTGAGTGGGGCTATAAATCTACCATAATTTTTGACAAACCTATGATAATAACCAATTACCCCCATAAATCCATAAAATTTATTGAGGGTCTTGGGACCCTACCACTCCATCATTGCTTGGATTTTATTAGGATCAAATTTCACTCCATGTGACATAATATGACCCAAGTACTCCAACTTTTGGACACCAAAATCATGTTTGGAAGGTTTGGCATAAAGCTGATGTTGTTCAAGAATTGAAAGCACCTATTTCACATGATTCAAATAGACTTCCCAATTTTTTGTGTAGATGAGTATATCATCAAAAATCACTAATAGAAACTTTATCAAAAATGGCCTAAAAATAGTATTCATCAATCTATGAAATCTATATGGTGAATTTGTGAGGCCAAAAGGCATGACCATAAATTCATAATGGCTTTCATGAGTTTTGAAAGCTATTGTAAGTATGTACTCATTATGGATTCAAATCTAATGATATACAGAGTGAAGATCTAAATTGTTAAAATAAATACTAGCATGAAATTCATCTATAAAATCATCAATTACTAAAATAGGAAACTTATCTTTGATGGTGTATTTGTTGAGTTCTCTATAGTCTAGACACATCCTCCAAATGTCATCCTTCTTCCACACCATGACCACTAGGGAAGAATATTCACTTTACTTATGTTAGATGATACCTGGCTATAACATGTCTTGTACGATATTTTAAATTTCAATATTTTGGGCATATTGATACCTGTAGGGTTTGATATTGGGTGGTAAACTTCCTAGAATATGTCTGATGGAATGATCATGTGCATGATTTGGAGGAAGTCATTTTGGTATGCCACCAGAAATAACATAATGGTCATCCAACACCTTTTACAAATCAAGATGTGTAAACTCCTTAGTTGGTTGAACCTCCATGGAAAATAAGTGTGCCACAAAACCTTATGAACCTTTTCTAATAATATTTATCATTTGGTGGGAACTAACCAATTATGTAGATTTATCCCATAATCCATGTAGTTTAAAAGTCCTTCTTTTTGAATGTAACCTCATGAATAATTCTTGTAAATCCATCTCAATAGTGCCCAAGTGGTGAGCCATTACATTCCCAAATTAATATCATCTCCTCCCATGGGAATAGTAAACATAGGGGAATCTAACAAATATTCTCCCATAGTAAGCTTAATACTATGAAATTTTCCCAAAATAGTTGATTGTACCACTATCTGAAATCATGACCTAAAATTCTAGAGCTAGATAAATGAAATAATTTAAATGAGTAACCAAATTACTATTGATGAAGTTACATGTACTCCCAGAGTCAATTAGCAATCGTCTTCTATTTCTTTAAGAACCCAAACACCTTAAGAGTTTAAGGATTACTAATGCCTAAAAATGCAAGACAAGAAATAGTAGGTTGAGAATATTTAGATTCATCCTCATGTTCTTCTAACCCTTCCCCTAAAGCTTCATCATCTTATTCCTCATCACTGACACCATCAATGTGAAACAAATTATTTTTATAACATTGATGCCCTTTGTTCCATTTTCTAAAATATCCAAAACACAAACCTTTTACATGCTTTTCATCCACTTTTTGACGTCTAAATCTGGTAGGCTAATGAAATGATGGTGCTATAAAGGTACATTCACAAACATTGGTGAAAGGTCTTTGTATAATCATTTATATTTATTTAACCATGTATGCCTTTGGTATGGCCTCAAATACAGTACTGGGATGAAATATGCAAACCTTTGATTGGATGTTATCTTTGAGGCCACCCAAAAATAGGTCAGTTAGATTTTCCTCAGTGATGTCTACCACATGTAATGAGAGATTTTGAAATTTATTAATGTAGTCATTGACAGTCTTGGTTTGGCATAACTTGGCTAGTTGACTAAAATAATTTTTAGAGACATTATTATGATAGTGGATCTGTAACTCTTAAGAAAATATTGACACTGAAACTAGGACACCCTTCTTTTTCTTTTGAGTGCACAACTAATGATACTAAATGAATGGCTTAGGTTTGAGATAAAGAGAAGCCATAACCAATTTTTTTGAACATGGGTTTTGATGTAGACCAAATAAATTTTAAATTTGAGTGATCCAAGTGAGTGTATCATTACCATCAAACTTGTGTAGGTCCACTTTTAGTAACAACGACTTAGGTATAAAATTGGTATTGGTATTGTTTGGAGTAGAAGAACCAAATTGAAGTGGTGGAGGATTATTTTGTAGTGTCTAAGCTAACAAATTGGCCAATTTCCTAGATATTTTTTGTAATTGATCATTCACACTATCTAAGTCCCCTCTCAAACCTATAATATCCACTTAAACCATATCAAAATCATATTTTTTCATAATTCCTTGAAACTCTAAATTAAGTTATTGAACTACCTCTAAAATAAATGGATCAAAACTTTTAGATTTCATGTTATCCTTGTGAGGAATTTTTGGAGTTTCTTTTCATTTCACATATCTATGAGTGTTTGGACAAACCATGCACTAACCTTAGGAGTGTCTTAACCTAGAAAATGTAATGGTGGGATACACCATTGTGATCATCTCTCCAAGATGAATCCAAATAATGATATTATGCACAAGGGTGAAAAATTTCAACCTAAAAAAGTGTACCAGTAGAATATACCATTGTGATCATCTTGTAGAGATAAATCCAATGACTACTAATTTGCACAAGGTAAAAAAAATTCTAGACTTATTTTATTTTTTATTTTTTCACCCATAAAAAATGTTTTTCTTTTTTTGTAAAAAAATATCACAAACAAAACTGTGATGATGAAAAAAATCATTTCCTCCTTGATCATAAGTTATGTTTTTTAGCCTTCAGGTGCTTAGGATACTAGATCAAAAAAAAAAGTGTTGTAGAAACTTACCCAAATTGATGCTTTGATACCATTTGTAAGGAAATTATTTACATTATTCACAATAGTATAATTATATATGGTATAATTGAGATTAGAATAAGTATATCCACAACAACAATTGGTGAAAGAGAAAAAAACTTGAATATTATGATTGAGCCACTTTAAGGGGGAAACCTATACAATAATACAATAAGAATATAATTCATAATATGATGATAAAATACTAACCACTACCTCCTATATATACTCTATTTAGTCATGGTTATTCCATGGGCTGACCATACTAAGAAAATCAAGAAATACAATAAACTAATATGAAAATGTGTAAGCCACAAGTCAGCCACACATATCCCTATATGCACTATAGGTTAAGGGCATATTAAATTGTATAATGTATAGGATTATAAGTATGTATAATATTTTATTCATCTGATGTAACCCTTAGACATTAAACTTGAATTTATTTTTTTATATTTTTGTGAACTAATACTAAAATAAGTGTCTATACTCAGATTAAGTTTTTTTATCTTAAATTATAGCCATTTGTTTGTCTTTAGAAGATTGTATTTCTATATTAGCATCTATTTTATCCATATTTGTTATATATGAATCATATATATATATATATATATATATATATATATATATATATATATATATATATATGTATGTATGTATATATATATGTATACATATATATACATATATATATATACATATATATATATACATATATATACATACATACATACATATATATATATATATATATATATATATATATATATATATATATATATATATATATATATATATATATATATATATATATATATATATATCCAAACTCTCATAAGTGTGAATAAAGTATAAGATAAGTTCTCATATGGGTCAATGTGATTTAAATTCAGCTTATGCAATTTTTCATCTATTGGATCTTACAATATCATCATCATCACTAGCATACCAATATTTATGTATGAAATTAGGATATTTAAAATAAACCAAAATAAGGATTTATACCATTGTATCATCTTTTATATGGTAACTGGTGAGTATCTGTACTTGATTCATTCATCTCATATGTATGCATCTCTTTAAGTGGGATGAGTTTTACAAGTGGTATGATAGAATGATCCTCATATTGTGATTTAGTCATTTTATAGAATTTGAAAAGAGTATTATTTATTATAATTGTATAATCACGTGTGTCATATATAAATTTTATGCATCCATGGAATGTAGAAGATATAACCTCCATTACATGAATCCAAGGTCAACCCAAAGGTATATTTTAGTGTAAATGGTTAGTCATGACTTGAAAAACAGTAGGAACCATCTTGGGACCTACTATTATATCTAATTCTATAGCTCCAAGCATTTTATGAGGAATATTATCAAATCTCTTTATATCCTATTTTGATTTTTAAATGTTGTTCTTATTGATACCTAGTTTTTATAACGAAGCATAGTTGTAAATATTTAATTCTAAACTATTGTTAGTCATCAGATGATTGACTATATTATCATGAAATAGAACCTGAATGAATATCATAAGATATGTATCTATGCTATGCTTAATAGGTAATTATTATTTATTGAAAGTGATGACCTTTTAAATATCATTGAATCTATTCATGATAAAATAAAATGATGCTAATTGTGTATAAATAGAAAGAGTTGTATCACAAAAAATATCATATAATATATCATAATAGATTATTACCCTATTTAATAACCCCAAAATATAAAATTTAGTATGAGTATTTCATAGTTGATCGATGATATCATACCCTTATATTGAATAGACTGTCTTATGGGTGGTAAAGGGGGTTGAGGAGGAACATGTTTACTACCTTTGTTTTATCAGAAAGGATTAGGGGTCTGACCTCATCTATTGTTAACAATGTGAACAAAAGTATATAATATAAGTTATGGATGAATACCAAGATAAGGATGGTAAGTGAGAATTTTGACATCTAAGTGCAAGAGGAAAAAAATGATTCATTCATGCCATTCAACATCTAGTGGTGACATGTAGTAGATAATATTTGATAATGAAAAAATATGAAATGAGAAAGGCTTGAAATTTTATAGTATTCAATTTAAAACTATTATGATATTTAAATTTTTTTAATGAAAATATATAGTGCATGAAAATAACACCTCAGAAAGTAATATAAAATGTGAAAATGAATCTCATGAGCTAAATCAATAAATAGAATAAAAATTAATTCATTATATCCAAGATTTGAAGTTGAATGTTTTAAATTGTAAATTACATAAGAAGAGTAACTAGGCAAGGTGTGTTTTATTTATAGGATCTCAAATACACTGATCATAATTGTAAATAGTGAACAAGGCCCAAAAGAGCACTAACTATGGAGGATTTCATCATCCCATAACTGTATTATCCCATTTCTAAGGTATGTTGAGAGTAACTTCCTAGGGATAACCACTTATCAGTGCAATATAAAACCAAATGTATAATAGGATTCATATGGCTAAAAATAAAAAACCATTTGATTTTTTCATATACCATGAGGTAGATGGAAACTAAATGGTAGATGTAGATTGCTATTTATAGAAATTAAATCTTAACTATATAGAACCTCTATCTTGTATATGTAGAAACTAATTTTCATGGTTGTACCTTTTAGTTACAAGACCTTCTAGTTACCAAAAGGGTCACATACATTATATCTTGTGCCTCTTGATTATATCTTATTCTGATGATACATTATTCTAATTAACAAGCCTTTTATGTTGTTCAAATTATTATAAACTTGATTATTATCATCCTCTAAAAGTTTTGGACATGTACCTATTTTTATATCATCCTAGACCCTTGCATCCTAGTTAGATGACTAAGTTAAAACTATTATCCAATGCCAAACTAAGTGTTTAGTAACCTAAAGTCATCAAATTTTCAAATGAAATATATCCGTATGGTTGGATTAAGTTATTTAACTTGAGATATTTCAAAAAATTATTGGTATATATAAAATATCAACCATCATTCATTCCTCACCTAACATAGACCTAACAAATCACAAGGTAACTTACCACAAATGCTTAATCAAGAATTCATATGAGAAAAGCTTCCCTATTCTCTCCTATTTCAATATCAGTCATAGGAACAACTATAGGTTTGAAGTATAGAAAGAGCATTCCATGAGAGATATTTTAAAGTTATGAGATAGGTTACTTTATGTACTTATTTATCACATGTTGCATATCGATACACACAAAATGGAACACATGGGGAAGAACTAAATAATTTCGAGTCCCTCTACATAATATTAGATATGTAGACAGTGATCATTGATAGATGGGTATTTGGGGAAACTCAACATGGTGTGCCCACTAAACCATTTTCCCCATAGCCACTATGAGGATGAAGAACCAGGGTTTTTTTATATGAGTAGGAGTGATAGTCCATGACCGAGATATTAATACACCTGAATGAACGTGAAATAGAACCTAGAATAATCCAATATAGGTAATGTTATCACTATTAAAAAATGTAAATGTGTCCTACCTAATCTATCACCCATTAATATATAAAAATTATTTGCTAAGAAAAAACTTTTGATCAAATCTAAGGGATATGACCTTATTGACAAATTGAGCAACACACATGCCAAGATATTAATCCTCAAAATTATAAATAAATACACTATCTATAATGATATCCTATATGAATAATTATGTGATACCAAAGTTTCAAGTGATATTGAACCAACTTACTTTGTATATATCATGGAAGACCTCTAAAGCAATGAAAAAATCATTACATTTGATGCAACATATTCACCATCCAAATATATTATTGACCAAGATTTACCTTTGTTCATATAATTTATTATGTATAAAAAAAAGAATTAGAAGGGTTCTCACTCATAATGGATTGGGCCTAAATGTTTGTAGCACAAATTTACTAAACACCTTGGGTATTATCACCAATCTTCTTCAAAATTTAGTTATGCTCATCAAGGAATTTGATAATTCACTTAGCCCTCTGGTTGGCCAAATAACATTGGTAGTGACCATGGTAAATGTTAGCGATGAATATTTGTTAATTCATGTATATTTAAATTTTTGAATTTTATGTTTGGAAAATTTTTAGGATCAGTAAATGGGTTTAGATCATCAAAAATTTAGGAATATAAAATATTTTTGGGGTTGGATCACCAACCATTTATAGTATACAACTACCACACACCCACACACACACACACACACACAAAATACAACTACCCCAGGCCCCTAATATCAAACAAGGAAACCAATAAAAACCAAACCAAGGAACTAGATAGTGATAATGAATAGTGAAAACCAATAGTGATGATCAGAGGAGAAAAATGATAGTACTAAATGACAATACCTCTGATAGTGCTGAATGGTAGACCAAAGAATAATGCTGAATGGAACTATAAGAACATTCAAAGGAGCTAAGGGCTGGTAAAAAGAAATGAAAACAAAAAAATTAAGGACCAAATTCCCAAATCCTACCAAGGTGCAAAATAATAAGGAAACCAAGGTTGAATCCTTTAAAGATAGAAAACTATTAAATGTGCCCACCAATTGAAGGATACTAAAGTGAATTTAAATGGTATTAGGGATAACAAATAAAACACTGCATGTACACCTTTATAATTGCTTGGCTATCCTATATAAATATGAAGTTCACATGTTGTTAAAGGAGAGATTTATAAATATGATTAAAAATCAAATTTACAAGGGGTTTATCAAGGGAATTCAGATTCCATGTATTAGGAGTTAGCAAAAATGATAGTGTTTCTTCTACAAGTATTGCCTTTATTTTGAACAAGCTGATAATAAAAATATTAAATCAAGAATTGGTCAAGCTACCTTTGGTAACCATGTCATGAATATATTGGATAACACCAAAATTTATTTAGAAATATATGACGTAGCCAAAAAATGGTTGAGAATGTCTATTTTGAAGATGTGTCTTATGATTTAGATGACAGGTATAATGAACAACAATAGATGCAAATTGAGTATGTCAAAAGTCATCCACATTTGCTAAAGGTCATTTATACTAATGAATATAATACAAGGATATAATAATGATCATTCAATAAAAAAATGAAACCCTTAATGGCATAAAGATTAAACTATTGCATGGAATTCAGGATTAACAACCACTATATAGAGAGCCAAACCAATATGAGGAATTCATAGATAAATCCCATTACATGACAATATTTAGTCAATATATATTTACATTGACGCATTAATTATCACAAATAATCTTGGGAGAGAATTTTCTATAGGAAAACAATATCATCCTCACAAATTTAATACCAAATGCACTAGTGTTTTGGTAAGCCTCAAGTCAACAAATCCACTATAGACTATATTTGTGATTCACATTGAACCTTCAGTTATAATTTGCACATTGTAGATATAGTCTATAATGGATTTGTTGATTTGAGGCTTGCCATAACACTAATGCATTTAGTATTAAATTTATGAGGATGAGATCGATTTCCTATAGAAAATGCTCTCCCAAGATCATTTGTGATGATTGATACATCAACATAAATATCCATTAACTAAATATTTCCACATACTAAGAGTTCTCTCTAAATTCCTCATCTTGCTTTAGCTTTTTATACGGTGGTCACTAATCCTAAATTCCATGCAATAGTTCAATATTTATGTCATTAAGGATTTCATGTTTTTAATTGACTAATCATTGTTCCATCCTTGTAGTATATTAATCAATTTAAAGGACCTTTAGAAAATGTGGATGACTTTTGAAATTTTAAATTTCCATCTCTTATTGTTCATTATCCTTGTCATCTAAATCATGCCCCACATCTTAAAAATAGACATTATCAACCATTTTTTTGGCTAGCTCATACGATTCTAGATGAATTTTGGTGTTATCCAATGGATCCATGACATTAGTTATCATAGACAACTTGAATATTTCTTGATTTATTATTTTGAGTATCAACTTGTCTAAAATAATGGTAATACTTGAAAAATAAGCAATGCCAATTTTGCTAACTTCTAGCACATGGAATTCGAATTCTCCTTATAAACACCTTATAAATTTGATTTATATTCATATTAAAAAATATCTCCTTTAAAAATTTGAACTTCCTATTTATCTATAATTTGGCCAGGCAAATCTACAACAGGGTGTCAAAGATACATTTTAAAATCTAATCAGTGTACCATGTTTGCATTTGGTTGTTGTATGATTTTAAAAATATACAGGCTTGGCAAGTTCTTAAAAATGTATTTTATGAAAATTAAAAATTGTTTTGGGTGGGTCAGAGGTAATGAGAAATATAATGTGATTTTTTAAAAAAAATGAGTCCAAAGTGTGTGTTTATATGACTAGGGAGGTGACCAAGCAATCAGATAATAGACTAGCAACACTAATCACCTAGTAGCTTGGCCTGAATTCACTATTAAACACCACTATTTGGTGATTTCCATTTGGTGCAATCCTTTATTGGAGTTGTTTAATTAATTTTTCCATCACATCCATCTAGCACAGTCATTTGATGGATCCATTCAGTGCTACCATTCAATTCTTCCATGTTCATCCATTCGGTGGATCCATCTAGAAAAAAAGAAAACTACTTGTTTTCCCTCTTTCAAAATCATCTTAGATTTTACATTGCCCATGGAGGATTCTCCATAGTTACAATTCAAGTTTCCCTAGATTCACTAAGTATTTCCAATAGGTTATCTAATATGGCCTCTTAAAATTAGCCTTAATAGTGACATTGGGGACAAAAATGGTTCCAACTACTTTTTAGGTAATGTTTTAGTCATTAAATCATAATTTAATTTTGGGTAGTCTTTCGATACATAAAATTTAGGTTGTCCCATCTACACTACATTGATGCATAAAAATTATACATAATGGGACCTTATTTTCAATGTTTGTTAATGATAAACCTTTCAAATTTTGTAAAATGATACATTCTGATATAGAAGGCATACCTATAGTGGTGCCATCTAAACAATGTATTGTGTTTGAGAGTATACACAATTTTAAAATATTCAAGTCATTTACAATGTCTCATTTATCTCTAGATGAAAATAAATCACCACAAACCAAGATGCACATAAATGCACATCAAAGGCAAGAACAATTTCCAAAGGAACCAATGATACCAAAACCAAAAGAAAAGAAAATAATTGACCCTCCTTTATTGGTTAATATTGAACAACAAGATGGCTATGTTTTAAATTACTATGAAAATTATGATTATCTATCCCATGATATGGAAGATGAGACATTTCAAAAAAAATATTTTTATCCATTTAACCATATTTTGCATAACCTATTGATACCTACAGGTCCTAGTAGTTATAAACTAAATTTACCTATAGAGGATACATAACCAAATTAAGATAAAGGCACAAAAAAATAAATATATGAACATGTACATTATTTTTATTCCATACATCCCTCTTGGATTCACACACATTAAGTCAACCTTACAAGGGCTAAATGTATATACATCATGTAAATAATGTGGAGGCCTCTCAAAAGACTCTATATTAGATTATATAGATCAAAACAAACCAAGATAACATGTATTAAATATTTTTTTATGTTACTTGAACTTAGGATGAAATATTTACCTTCTAATATGAAAAAACTAGATAGTAGATTTTTTCCTAAAGAAGGATTGCCATAATGTAACTATTCTAAGATAATTAGCCATCATAAAAATCAATGTGAGGTATTACAAAACTATATTCATAAATATAAGAATGAGGGTCACATAAAAATCATACTTGGGAAGAGAAAAAGACAAAAACACTTCCAAAGGTTCACAAGAAAAACATCCTTCAAAGTGACCAAGAACCAAAGATATAACTATTAGTACTAATATTGATGGGGTTCATTTTCAACATCTCAATTTTGAGAGGAACAATTAATATAAAATTTATAGCACCACATTTCTTCAAAAATTTATACATAATAAAAGTGAATTAACATAGCCCCACTGATGCCAAAATATCATGGGTATATTCACTTACCAATAGAATGTGTATCACATATAGTCTCCATGATCAAATGGAAATTAGATCAGGACCCACATTTCACATTAAATTTTTGAAAACATTAGTTCACCAATTGGAATGCAAAATTGACTATTAAAAACATGTGCAACACCTTTATTTTCAAGGATAGGGAGATTTACATACACCTAATGGATATGTCCACCCCTTCCCACCCACAAATTCTGAAAAACCATTATATAGAAACATCGATTAGGTGACCATACATCACTATAAACAAAGGTTGAAATTTTTCTCAAGGGATCCTAAACTTTTTGATAATGAGGAACTCTTCAAAGTGTTCTTTCAAATATTCTAAAATATGGAAAAATTTTAAAATTTAAAAAAATCAAAAACATATTTTCAGATTTTCCATGTTTTATTAGCTCGTTGGCATCTATGTTGTTAATTACATGTTGGTGGATAATATCTCATCTATTTTTATATACACAAATTTAATGAATCTTTTCTTTGATGTGATACATGCATATCCATAAACATGATTTATGAACTTATGTTGTGCCTTCCATCTACTCATGTCATTTAGACATTGGGGGCATCCACTTCTTTGATCATGATACATCTAGGTTATATCATTCTATGATCATTATATATTATCATGTTCGAGCTCACATACTTACACATGCCTTTATACACACTTATATCTTTTGTAGTATACTTAATATGATATGCACTCAAAATTTTTAACTAAAACATAGCCATGGACTAGTATGATATGTTTATGTTAGTTGATTAATTACATACTTTCCATTTACGCACTTCTTTGAGTGTTTTTTCTTATATTGTATTACTGGTTAGAGAATTTGAATATGTTTGTTAGACGATTTGAATATGCTATATTGTTTTCCTATTTTTACATTTGCATATGGGATAGTTTATTATATCTGGACATTTGAATATGTTTTTCCTTGACTCATGGACATTTGAATAAGTCATGTCACTTTGATTGTGCAACATTAGAACATGCCCCTTGTTTGGGGTCTCCTTGGACCATTGTCTTTTGATTTGATTTTTAGTGATCTTGTGTGTATATTTTATTGATTGTTGAGCTTTTATTGTTACCATCTATATAATTCCATGATTAACATCATGCATCTTAAGACTTGATGTGATCACATACTATTTACCTCATTACTATATCTACCTAAACATGTTACTCCTATATGCTATATGATACATTCATAGATTATATAGTTATCTTATCTTTTTGAGGTAAGGTGACTACCCTTTTATACTTCCACTCACCTCAAACGGGGGAATATTAGTTGGGGAATGTCATAGATGCATGGATTTCACACCTTCATAGTTTTATATTTTAGTGGGGGTATGCCAAAAAGGCACAACTTCCACACTTATTCAGTACTCATTTTTTTTAGATAACAGTGGGGGCATGCTATGAAAGCATGTTCTCCACACCTATACTAGTTATCAACTTTAGATTTCAATTTGGAAATTTCATGGGAACATGTTTTCCACACTTTCATAATTTAAAAATTGGCCAAAATTACATAGTTATATGATTCAAATACACACTTGTGGCAACATTCTATACATTGGTACCATTTTTATATCTATGTTTCATCTTGAGACATATGTGAGGTGCATATACCATGAAAAAAATCATCTTAAAATAAAAATATCAAATCAAATTTTAGATTTAAAATACTTTTATGAACTTTATCTTAGACCAGGATGGACGTCTATGAACTATTATTGAGCCAATCTACTATAGTAGTTGGTTCACTTTTGACAAGGTCAAGTTGATTACATCACTAAATCTTACCAATTTTATAGGATAGAGTGATAAAATCATCCACCTAAACCATATTTATAGTGTGATATGACTTAGATCAATCATAATCATGAGGTTATAAAAATTATTGGGTTACATGTTTGAGCTAATCTCAAATACCAGATGGAAAATAACCTTTTCTCTAGGGTTGGAGGCATTTTTCCCTCCAATATTTATATATTTTTTCACTTACAAATTTTAATATTGTCCTAGTATCAAATCCAAAGATACAAAATAAAGTATCTCTTCAAATCAAATTTCCAAAAGGCAAGATGGTTTCATTGATACATAGGTGTATTCCTAAGCTTTCTCTCTTTACTTTGAAGAATTCAAAGTTATTTCAATCCCAGATAACATGCACTAGTTATATACTCTAACATGATCTTATTTTTAGGTTAGTCACTAGAAAAACACTCAAGTGGGGCTCACACAAAGATCAAGTGTATTATACACAATTAGGTATGCATTTCTATTCCTTTAAACTAGAAATTTAATTACTAGATTGGGGGTGGGGATATAGACAATAAATCTAAATTATATGGCACCTCAGTATTGTATACTTGGCAATTAATTCTCATGACTTTACCCTTTAGTTTTAAGACCTTCCTAATGCCAAAAAGATCACATCCACTATCTATTGTGCATATTACTTATCTCTTAGTTTGACCCAATGTGATTTTGATGACCATGTATTCTATGATAATCAAAATGATGTAAACCTACTTATTATCATCCTTTACAACTTTTGGACATATGCCTATTTTCTATCTTCCTATATATATATTATATATATACACACACACACACACACACATATATATATCGACACATATATACATACATACATACATATATATATATATGTATTTATGTATGTATGTATGTATATATATATATATATATATATATATATATGTATGTATGTATGTATGTATGTATGTATGTGTCTATATATATCTATGTGTGTGTGTGTGTATACACACACACACATAGATATATATAGACTATGTGTGTGTGTGTGTATATATATACACACACACACAGAGACACACACACACAGATATATATAGACACATACATACATACATACATATATATATATATATATACACACACACACACACACACACACACACACACACATCTGTGTGTGTGTGTGTATGTATGTATGTATGTATATATGTGTCTATATATATCTCTCTGTGTGTGTGTGTGTGTCTGCATATATATATATATATATATATATATATATATATATATATATATATATATATATATATATATATATATATATAAAAGATCGACCCTCATTCATTACTCACCTAGTTCATACCTAAAAAATCATAAGTTAATGAATGATGGTCGATCTTATATATATATATATATATATATATATATATATATATATATATATATATATATATATATAAGATCGACCCTCATTCATTACTCACCTAGTTCATACCTAAAAAATCATAAGTTAACATTCTAAAAAGCATCAATCAAACATTCAAGTGAGTAAAGCTTCCATATTCTCTCATATTTCAATATTAATCATATGGACAACCCATCTACAAGTTTAAAGTATTGAGGGGCACTCCATGGGCCATATTTTATAAGTTAAAATCTAGGTCACTATATGTACTTATTTATCACACATTACATCTTGATACACCTACAAGCAAACACATAGGGGAGAAATACATAAATCTAAGGCCCTCTTTAGAGTATTGGCTATGTGGGTAGTGTCAATTAATATGGGGGTCATTGAGGTAGTTCAACACCATGTACCCACTAACCTGTTATTACCATAATCACTTGAAGGGTAAAAAATATAGGGTTTGATTATTTGACAATGAGAAATAATCTATGCACAAGATCTGAACACACCAAAGTATAGGTAATAGAAAACCTCGAAGATCTTATGTGTTCACATCCAAAGGTAGTCAATATTTCATATTGGACACCTACATCCAAGTTAGATAGTAGTGTCAACGTAATTGTCCAGATCTAATGTAAGTATCTAAGGCCATACAATGCAAATTTATATAATATGATGATTATTTTGTGATCTTAATCCAGTTCACTTCTAGCTTGTTTCATCCTAGATATGCATTGTATAATAAACTAGATAAATAATATTATTTATAATTTATCAAAATATCAATCAATAACTATACTTTTATAATCACATCTTAGTATTATAAATTTAAAATATTATTTATCTTATTTTACAAATTAATTGGCCTACTATAGATTTATTTATCACCCTTGTGTTCTTCATTTTTATATACTTAACCCTATACTAATTGAACCATATCAATTTAGGGTTAAACACTGGGGATAAAAAACATATAATTATTAGAAACACATATCTTATTTTGTTAAGGGCATACATTCTTTAAAAAAAAATGAAACCTGACAAAGCTGACACAATACCAAGGCTAAATGGCATATACCCTTTTTGACAAATGGTGTAAAAAATTATTTCCACAAGTGGCATATACCCTTTTGAGAATAATTTTCAGTCTTGTCCAAATGGTGTATGCCCTTTGAGAAGGCATTACACCCTTATATAAAAGGATACACCTTTCTACTAAAGGCGTACGACCTTCTCTAGAAAATTTATTTTCAATTTTATGGTTTCCATCCAAATCTAGTTTAGATTTAGACTTGGGGGGTCTGAACCTAGCTTAAAACTTGACATGAATTAGCCCACATGAATTTTAATAAATTCATGTGTTTTTCTGTCTTTGTGGACAAATCCGATCTAGAAGTTTTCATTATTTAAAAAAAAAAATATATGGGTTTTTAGATGGGATTTTAAATATATAATGTTTTTTAATGTTAGACTATTATTTTAATTATTACTTAAATTATACACAACATACCTCATCATGATATATATATATATATATATATATATATATATATATATAATTAAGTTACAAATATATTTATAATTTTTTGAACTTTAATAATTTTTAAAAAAAATTATATCTCAACAATCTACATATCATTGGCCATGTTTAAAAAAAAACATTTTAATGAAGTTAAGGTTAAAAAGTTATGTTCGTACACTCGTAGTTTCAAATTTCTAACTATCTTGACTTGTAAAATGATTTAATATATATATTATCAAAAATATTAGACATTTACTCCATCCATATATGATAGTTCATATTAAATTTCATTTGTTTATTCAATAACATTGTCTATACACATGCAATCTCCTTATGTATTCACAAAAAGGCACCGTGCCATTGTTAGAAATGCATCAATTTCACACACTTTTCACTTCTAAATATTAAAAAAAATGTATTTAGATATTAAATTCATAATTACACAATCAATATTGTTAATTTATTATCAATTATTTATCCAAGTGTCTCTAAAATTATCTCCAATTTTAACTATTTCTATTTGTAGAAGAAAAAAGTTTCACATTATGCCCCACTTTTGTTCCACATTATCCTATATCTACCCTAAATTTAAAATGTAGTAATTTTTAATGGATTGAGTATTGGATAAGTACCCATCACATAATGGTTAAGGTAAAACTAATGATTTATTTTCTTAGAATGGAAACTCCTATGAGTTTTACAATGGCCTAAACATAATTCTAGAAAGCCATTAAAAAATTTAAAAAAAGAAAACCAACAGAATGAAATATTTTTATGCATGAAAATCATGAATTTAATATAAAACATATAGGTTAAAGACAAATCCTAGATCAAATCTCAGTCAAATACGAGAAAGGATGATTATATTTCTCTTTAGTGTATGGAAAAGATGAAGTTAACTAAAAAATAAAACAAAAATTGAAAAAGTAATGTTCCAACAACAAACAAGTTCACCAATATTTTTACCCTATTTTTGATTTAACAGCATTGAATAGGTACAAAACATGTATTAGACCTATTTATATTTTAATATATTAATTTTAAGCATAAATTTAAATATAAAGTATATTTGACAATTGAGAATGTTTGACAAGTGATATATGCTAAAAATAGTAAGTAAAACCAATAATGAGATACTTAGCTTTTCTAGTTGACCATGGTAGGTATTTGATAGTGGAAATATAGATGAGATAGGAATGTGATAGCTATATATTGAAGTATATATATATAGTTCCATGTTCCCTAAATAATAGTTTAGGTCAATCACGTCCATTGACTATAGACTTGTCTATTTTGACTGTGAATTTTTTTTGATTTATCTATCATCTATGCCTATATATGATGAGAGGGTTGACATATTATTGTTTTTTATATTCTATTAAAAAAATTGTTCTACTTCTCTTTACATTGGAAATCTTAGGGGTACTTATGAGAGCTAGAAACATGCAAAATAAGGGGAAATTTGATCATTTTAGATTACCCCAATCACCCCCATTAATTGACCACTACCTAGATATGTAGATATTTTGGGGAGGGAATCAAGTAACACATATATATCCCACATAATATGATTTTTAAATTATGCACCTTGATTATATGTATATAACTAAAAAAAATTCTTTGATACTTAATAATGTTAACTATTAGCATGATTTGAAATAACTTCATACTTAGCTTATGACTACTCCTAGTGAAAAATATTGAACTTGTGAATAATTGTGAATATTTTATCAATTATAGTAGTATATAAGTTCTCAATAGATAATGCAAATATAGAAAAAATTAATGTAATTTTATTTTTATTTATAGTGTAACATTTTTAAGTTTTACTCTAGCTAATTTGCAAAACGTGTGGAACAACCCAAATTAATATTTCAAAATTGGAATTTAGTTGTTAAATGGCATGGGGATGAAAGTGCACTAGGTGGATGGGTCTATTGCATTTGTCTAGTGAAAACCTACTCCGTAAAATAAAGGATAATTATATTAATGTTGGAATCAATCTAAGAATGATACAAGACAATTTGAGCATTAACATAAAATTCTTGTATATCAATGATGGCCAATAAAGGGTTTATGTTAACATATATATAAATGGATAGAGTAATGATGAATAAGATTCATGTATATGAGAGTAAGTCAGTGGTTTAATATATGTCAAAAATTAACGTTGTCAAGTACATGTGGCTAAATTTAGGTATCTAAATAAAATAAGGAGATCAATTTCTTAAAAATCCATGTAGAATTTTTGAAAATAAAGTGAATTTTTTCATCAAATAAAAATTTTATTTTATTTTTTTTCCAAAAACAAGGCTTGATAGTTCTATAAGAGTGCATTAAAAATATTGGGAGAGTGAACTAAAAATGCCATAAGAGTGTGTTGATGTTTTTTAGAAGTAGTTTATATTGGCCTTGATTTTTATATTATGTTCAACTTGTTATCTGTAAGTACTCTATATTTCCTATTTCTGACAATCTTCTCCAATTTCCCAACAAATAAAATATTCTTCTTAAACCCCCTCCTTTCATTTTACTACTATATTGGTATATTATTATATAGATATTAAGTCTAATTTTATAGTTATAAACTCTAATTAGGATTATTCATAATCTATTATGAATGTGTGTGTGTGTGTGTGTGTGTAAAATCACTTTCTGATAACCCATTCTCTCTTCCCCCTTTAAAGTTAGATATTTTATAAATTGTGATAAATCTATTTTTTAGATGTTTATTTCATTGCATCATTTTATATGTCCTAGTCCTATCTTAATGAACTAAAAAAACCTCAATTAAGCATAAAAAGGGGTTGATCATCCTTTCAATGTGAAATCTAATATTCTAAATATCTCTAGGATAAACATAGACCATATTGACTTGGAAAAAAATCCTTGATAGAATCAATGTTGTATAACATGCAACCATGGCATGAATAATTTAATAAAATATACTCCTACATGATATTAACTTTCTAGTTTCTATCTAATATCCTAAGGTCATCCTTGCATGTGCTTAAAAATAAAACCCAAAAACACATAGATTGCCTAGATAAATAAATAAGGTTTTGTTTAACCCTAAAATTTAATGTTTGGGGTATGTATCTCAATTTAAACTTAGTTTTAATAATATATAAATGAAATGACATAAGGTGATAATTAGATTTATAACAAGCCAATTAAATTATAGACTCATATACAAGCATACACTGAATTTATTATGCTAAGATAGTATAAATATTTTAAAGTAAAATATGCTAGATATATAAATGAAAAATAATAGATTATTTACCTTTTTTTATTACTAATGTAATTCTAGATCTAGAACATGCTAAAAGTAGGCTAGAAGATAGTTCTAGAATATATTTTAGATTCTAGATTTGGTGTCACTAGCTATTTGGACACTTGTGTCAGTCCTAGATGATTGCATCGATTCTACTATCTGAGTCTAATACTAGTGTCATGTATGAAATATTTAGAGATGCAAGATGAGACCACCTAGATGATTCTAGGTTTGGATTCAACTTTGCTCTAGTGCATTCAAACCTAGGTCATGAATAGTTACTCTTTTTGAAATGGAAAAACCTAAATTTCCATATTTAGTTTAAACTCGGGAAAAATAACTTAGTGGGAATATGGTGTTAATCTAACCCTAATGACTTTTCTATTAAAGGATGCTACCTACATAGCCAATACACCAAAGAGGGATTCAAATTGATGTAGTTTTCCCCTATATGTTGGCTGTGTGTGAGTCCATGTAATGTGTGTAAAGCAATTAAAATATTGAATTATCTTATAACTTGGAAAATTGGGCTCTTGGGGTGATCCTTTAGTATCTCAAACCTATAGATGTGCATTCCCTAAGACTAGTTTAGCTATAAGAATAAATAGGGAAGCTTTGCTCAATTGAATTCTCTTCAAATGCTATTTAGTATTTTGATAGGTATTCATAGGTGAGGAAAGAATGATGATTGATATTTAATTTATATCAATACATTTTAAATAATAAATCACATTAAATCACTTAGACTAACCATTATGATATGTTTCATTTGAAAATTATATGACTTTAGGGCATTGGACACTTACATCAGGATAGGACAATAGTGTTGATGCTATTATTACCATGAATGTTAGTGTACAAGGAGTATCAAAATAATAATAGGACCAAAACATGCATAGGTGTAATATAATTAAATTTTAATTATTCTATGACAATATGGAATGTCTATGTCATCAATATAAGACTGGTCAGACTAAGAGGTAGGCCAAGGGGCACAAGATAGAGTAGATTCAAGTCTTGGAGAAACAAGGCATGTTTAAAACTAAAATTAATAACCAAGGTTTATATATTTCAAGGTTTAAAATATTGAGGTGACACATAATCACAAAATATCATGTACACTTCTCCCCCATTTCATATAGTAATGGAATAACTAGTTTAAAGAAAGGAATAAGTACATGGGTGTGTATTCCCAGCTTGTCTTTGCTTTAGTTAAATTTAATTACTTTTTTATTATTGACCCACAACCACGATAATGTTATAGTGTAAAATAATTGTATATAATCTAGGTTAAAATTAATTTAAATATATTAAAATTAAATATTAGGGTTGAGGAGTATACATGTGTGTTGATGTAACTACCTTGCCTATTAGAAAGTTATTTTACAAAATATGTATCACTATAATGTTTTATGAATTGAGATTAGGAAAAATTTAGATAAATATTTAAAGTGCATATATCCAAGGGGGGGGGAGAGAGAGAGAGAGAGAGAGAGAGAGAGAGAGAGAGAGAGAGAGAGAGAGAGAGAGAGAGAGAGAGAGAGAGAGAGAGAGAGAGAGAGAGAGAGAGAGAGAGAGAGATTCCCCCAACTTTAGAGAAAAAGTGAGTCACCACTATTAATTGAGATTCACTCAACCATGCGACCCAATGATACTTATAACCTAGTGAGGTTGGATGATCAAGTCTAACCTAAAACTTAGAAATATTGAGTGATTTGATCATCTCATCTATACCAAAAGTTGGACCAACTGATGTAGTAGATTGGATCAATATGTCTATAAAATTCCATAGGGTATCAGTACATGTAATGGTTTTAGAATCTAAAATTGATTTGGATTTTTAAATATTATACACATGATACATATAATATTCACCTTATATATGTTTCATGTTGAAATTATTATAAAAATATGACAGCTGTGTAGAATTCTACCATAACGATGAATTTGAATCATATAACTGTGTGATTTGGCCAATTTAGATAATTATGTAAGTGTAGAGGACATGCTTCCAAAACATGCCACCACTATATATGGAAAAATATGAAAAAATGATATAAGAACCAATGTGGATGACATTATTCCAAAACATTCCCCATTGTAAATTGGAGATGTTGAATAATGAATAGTTGTGGGACAACATGCTTCAAAAAAATGCCCTCATTGACTATGTGAATTGTCATAGTACCATATACTGAATGAGAGTAAACAACATGCTTAAAAAACATTTCCCACTAATTATGAGAAATATTAATGTGTGGAAACCATATCCATATGAAATTCTTCCACTAGATTTAAAACTCATATAAGTAATAGATATTAAATGAGTGTGGAAAGCATGATTCCAAAACATCCCCCACTAAATTTGAGAACTATTTAAAGTGTCGAGAGAATGATTCCCAAGCATGCCCCCAATAATATTACCCTCATTTTAGGTGAGGTAAACATAGGAATTAGGAGTTACCTCACCTCAAAAGGGTAGGGAAACTATAAATTTTATGAATACAACTATGTAGCATAAAGAAGGAAACATGTCTATGTAAATGTAT